>PVKC010000121.1:63999-89608 GCA_004027635.1 Crocidura indochinensis | reverse complement strand
GCTAGTAAAATGGCCTTTGCCCTAGGACCAAAAGAAAGATAGGAGCTGACCACATACCTCAGAATCAGGGAGTTAATTGCTAGGCACCAGGATGTTCCAGTAAAGATAGGGGCCTGCAGGCCCAAGCAGATATTAGATCATTTTACTTTGATGCTCAAACACAATGTGGGCCTCATGACTAATAAATGCCACCACTCATTTTGAGTATACTATTGCCCCCTTCTCTCTTTTCTCTTTTGTTTGGCTCAGCTATATAAGACCTCCCCTCCCCAGAAATAAACGGCTCTCGATCAGAAATCTCGTCCTGAGTCCTTATTTCCCAGCCCCTCTTTTCTTCTAGGTCGGTCTCCTCTTTGCAACCTGTAGAATAACTGACGCGGTCCTCAGTCTCCCCTGCGGGTCTGGTCCCTGGTGGGCTGCAGTGGTCTATCCTAGAGAAGGTTCGATGTGCATTTGAGAAGAATGTGTATTCAGATTTTTGAGGATGGAAGGCTCTGTATAGATTCGTTAGTTCTAGTTTTAGTTTCTCATTTACAGATCTTTTTCCTGTGCTAATGTTCTGCTTAGTGGATCTAATGCTATGTTGAAATATCCCTCTATTATCACATTTCCATTCATATGTTTTTCTAGGTTTGTGGAAAAAAAAGACTTACATATTTTGCTGACTCAACATTTGGTGCATAATTGATTAGAATTAGTACTTCTGGGTCTCTTATTTCCTGATCAATATGTAGTGTCAATCTTTATCTCTAAGCACTTTAAGATTGAATGCAATATTTTTCTGATATAAGTATGGTTGTCCCAGTTTGTTTGTTTGTGAAAAAATTCAGTGCCTCCGGGTGTGACCCAAAAGGAAAAGAAACCTATAGTTTTACAGAATTGATATTATACATCTTCTGACCCAGCAATAATAACTACCATTTATATGAACCCCTAAAATATCAAGAACTTTCATTCTTTGACACTGCAGGTTAACATGCAGGTTTGGATGTGTTTATTTTTCACAGGGGGTTTTGTTTTTATTTGTTGGAACTGTTGGACATGTTTGCTTAGCTATTTCAAGTACATGAAAATAGTGTAATGAAGCTATTTGGAACAAAGTATAGCATAAGATGCCAGCAGTCCTGCAGCATAAACAAATAAGAACAATAGAACTCGATAAGCCAGACCATACAGTAAGATTCAAAGGTTGCTAAAAGTAACAGAATCATTTTATTAACAAACTGGGGATGATATAGAATGAATACAGAATACTAGAGAATAATACAGATGAGGGCAGTAAAAGAAGTAAAACAAGAATGGGGAAATAGGAAAAAGAGGATGGATGGTGAGAGGGAGAGGGTCATGACTATAGGTGACAGATATTCATTGCTTCTTTGCTTTTGGACACATTGACAAATGGCAGATTAAAAAAAAAAAAAAGACCCCCAACCCTGGCGTGTGTGTTTCTCGCGGAGGCGGATGATTTCCACGATGTCCTTCTGGGTGTCAGTGTCCTGGTGTAAAGCGAGAATATCTGCAAGGAGCAGGTATTCGGTCCAAATCAACTCCTGACACCTCTTACGAAGGCCATCCTGAGGAGCATTCAGGTCAATCTCGACCCCATTGTTCGAGTTCCACCTGGGGAAAGAAGCAGAATGGAATTTGTTGGCAAAGTGACCTGAGGAAGGACAGTCCCTCCCAGGCGTCCCACAATGTACGTGGAATGTTCAGTCGAGGATGTATAGGTGGGCCCATGTGTCCCAGAGGAAGTAGCAGTAGAGAGGAAATGGAGGGAGGGAAATCCAGAGTTAGAGTGTTTGACTCTAAAACACACTGTGGGGGTGTCAAGCTGACCTGGGGCTCAGTGCCACTGGTCTTCACCATAGCCTCCTCTTAATTGCGCATGAGCTCTAGCACCTTGGCCCACTGCTCCTCTCCATCGGTGTTTTCCACCTCATTGCCTGTGGAGGAGCCCCAGGGTGTCAGAAAACTAAGGAACCAAGAGCCAATGGGACCCCCTGCGTGGCCTCAGCTCCTTCCTTCCAGAAGTGACCTCACACTCCCTGGGACCCTGCCACTCACTCTCGATGACACTGAGCTTGGCTTGCAGCTCCTGATTTTGCTCCTGCGTTTTTTGGAGGAGACCCTGAAGAGGGAGGGAAGAAGATCAGGAGGGCTCCTCGGGGAAAGCCAGCACCAGACCTTCCTGCCCAACCACCCAGCCCGGCCTTTCACTTGGGTTTCGCTGAGCTGCTCTTTCACGTGACAGATCTTGGCTTGGGCCTTTTCCTACTTGGGTTTTCAATTGTTCTAGAATAGATGTTGCTTCAGCTCCTCATTCTGGGCCATCAGCTCCCTAGAGCTGGCCAGGTGCTCTTGGAACTGGTCCATACACAGCTTCAGGTGGTGGAGAGATTTGAACTGCTCCTGGCGCAGGGTTCGCGCCTGCTGCTTCTGCTCTTTCATCTGTGGGCAAAGTGCTGAAAGTGAGCATGGGAAGCAGTGATAGCATGGTCTTCAGTCTGGATACACAAGGCCACTCACGATTTCAAGGCAGACCAAACGTGGGGCAATCCGTTAGTTCCCTGTGCAAGTCCTGATGAATTTCTCTCAGGACCTATGCCATTGGGCTACACTCTGTCTTAAGGCCACTGGCTTTGTCTGTTATTCACCAATCATACTTTAAGTTGAAGTAAATCTTCACCTTGGTTAAGGGTTCTGATCTCAGTGATGCTGTGTAAGCTGTATGTAAAGTTCATGTTAGTGCATGGCTGATACCATCCAGAATCTCTCTTGCTGCCTCATTCTTGAGACAGGCTTTTATGTTGAGACCCTGGCATCCCTACTCTCCATTTCCTGATAAAACTGCCTTTGATCTCTCTCTTATTCTCAGTCCCAGGAGCATCTACTTCCAGCCCATCAGTGATCCCTCCCACCTCCCGCCATGCTACAGCAGGAGTTACCTTCTTCCTGAGGTTCACTAGTTCCTCCTGCAGCACTGTGACTTGGGCTCCAATCACCTCTTGCTCTTCACACTGGAAAACACAAGTGGGCCAGTCAGCACCTCAACAAACCCTTCTTGGTGGACTTACATTCTATTGTGCAAATAGGCTCTCTGCTCTCTCTTTCCTCTTGCAATAGAGAGAGGAAGGTCAAACACCAAAGCCCATCCCCAAGTTCCTTACTCATAGAAGCAGTACAGAAGGCAGCCAAAAAAAGGTCATGGCGGGAAAAGAGCCACAGCACCAAATTGGGAATGAAACTTGAAGTGTAGTAGGGCTGGAGAAGATTGGCTTTTGTGGCAGCACTGCCTCCCCAGCCACTGAGCAGTGGAGCAGGTCAGGTGCAACAAGGAGATGACAATGGCAGAGCAGACAAGGACAAGAGGAATGAGGACAGTGAGAGAGACCAGGTACCCTGAGGTCATGCTTGGGGATATGACAAAGAACAGACCCCTTCATTCTATCAGAGAGCAAGAAGAAAATAAAGTACATCACAGAGAGACCAGCAGAAGCATTATGTGTCTCCTTGCCCCATAGTTTTCTTATCATGCTGTGCTCATTCACTGTGAGTTCCTGTCATCAGGTCCAGAGGGCTGGGTGGAATCCAGAAGGGCTCCATCCATCCTCCCTAAAATATCCATTTTAGAAAACAGGACCAGCTTTCTATTGAAGGGGGTTGCTTCAACAGAGGTGCCAGTGCTGTGTGGTTCATCAGACTGGACAGTATAATTCAAAATGGCATAAGTAGAGATACAAGAGCCTGGTTTCTTGAGGTTGCCCACCAAGCAGGTGTCCAAGGGCCACTCCTGCTCACTTGGTCCTAACTCATTGCCAAAGGCATCTGAGAAACAGTTATGCTTGTCAGACTGAGCATAATAACATGGGCATGTGGGGACCAGTGATTCCTCTAGGTGCAATTCCCTCCCCCTTCCTGCAAAGCCACACAGGATAGGACTTACTCCCTTGTTCTTCTGGCACTCCTGGACACTGCCTCCAGTGTTCTTAGTATGCCTCTTGCCAGGGATGCAATTATTTGCATTTCATACTTTCTCAGCTGCAGAAAAGCAAGGCAGTATGATGATTCTCATCTCCTTTTTTAAAGCCTATTGACAAAGTTTTTACCTAATTGTCCCTAGACAAAAAACAGTGACATGACAGGATGTAGCGTCCCCAATGATTATCCATTAAATTGGGCTCAATTTCATTGAGTGAGGAGTGGGGAGACATTTATGTCATTGAATTTGCTTTTTCTAACTCCAAACTCTAGGGAAAGCCCATCATGTATGTAGTACAGAAGTTAGCATGTGAGTTGTTGGAGATGGGGGTGGTGGTGGTAGGTCACATCTTGCTAAGATCTTGGTTAGAGCCATTTCAATTTTACTCTGGAACCTGAGCAAAGTGGAAGAAAGTCAGGCCACTAAAATTCACCTCCCAAAGTTTTGTTGGCATGAAAGGTTTTCTCTCGGGAGAAGCCAGAAAATCAGGATGTATCAAGAGCCCAACATAGACTGTGGCACTCACAGTATCAGGGAGGATCCTGTTTGATTGACAGAACCTCATCTGATTTCACTTCAGGGGAGCTTTCCTAAATTTACTCCAGAAAGCATAACTGAGAGTATGTAAGAAGAATGTGAGGGTAAGAAATTGAACAGAAATGTTTAAGAGCAAAAAGACATGAATCAACTCAACTCAATTTTTCTCCAGTGGATGGAGTGATACAGTGTTAAGAAGGTTGCAGAGACCTGCCTCAAATCCTGTGCAAAGCATAATGTCCCAAAGTCTCACTTATTAAGATCTCTGAGCACAGTTCTGAGCAGAGAACCAAGCAAAATAGCTGTCAAGTGAAGTGGTAATGCTTTGGGCACAATGAAGTCCAAAGATGGACCAAAGCAACATGTAAAGTAGCCAACTGCCTTAGCATCCCACTGGACATGGTAACACATGAGATAAAGATGAAACTCTAGGTAGGACCTTGAGTACATGGGAAAATGGTCCAAGGCCAGGCTATCGTCTAGAGGGGGACAGTCCTGATTCCTCTCTCTCTCTAAGGAGACCTTATGAACAAGACCCAGGGTTTTGGAGCCCACAGCCCAAGAGGTCTGGGTAAGGTGAAAGGAGGTTATGGGTCCAGAAGAAGGCATCCTTGGGGCCACCAACCTAGTTTGCCAGGGGACTCAGCCTTGGGGCACTTGCCACACATACACTGACATCATGGGGCCATGACAGTGCCTTAGGCTTGTCCATCCATCCCGCCCACATTTGATTTCTTACTATGATTCTGGCTCTAGCCAACTGCATCTGTCGCTTCTCTTAGAGTAGCTGATCCAGATATGGGGTTTGGGAGGGGGCTTGGTAGGGAATTTGGGAATCCATCTCTTCTGATCAGAGGGGTTGCCACTAGGATACTTCACCTTGAACAACGTCTCCATGGAGACCGATGGATGCACTAGAGAGGTGAGCTTGTGTGTGGGGCTCAGGGTCTCAGCCCTCATTGTCCAGGGAGAAATCCAGAACCCCCCCGAGCCTGCCCCACCCCCGTCACTGGGAGGACAATAGGGGTGTCCTTTGCTTGTGTCAGGACCTGGAGACACGAGATGCTCTCCAGCCACCATGCTCTCTCTCCCCAGCATGGGGGTTTGGAACGCCATTGCTCAGTCTGGAAGAGAGGAGGGCCCCCTAGGGAAAGCATGTCCTTCCCTGGACAGACCAGTCCTGCCTCTCCCTAGCTCAGCCCAGGACTATCTCCTTCCCAGAATTCAAGTCCAGGGATCCCCATCCTTGACTTCTTCACTGTACATCTTTCCCCTCCTGGTGTTTTCTCATCATTTTTCTCCATATGCAATAAACTATTATAAAGAATATTTACAGTTAGGAGGGAGGGAATGAAGGAAATAGGAGGAAGGAAGGAGGGCAAGAGTGAGGAAGAAAGGTAGGGAGGGAGGAAGGAAGGGAGGGAGGAAGCGAGGAAGGGAGGGAGGAAGGAGAGAGGGAGGAAGGGAGGGAGAAAGGGAGGGAGGGAGGGAGGAAGGAAGGAAGGAATTAATTTGATTACTGCTGTGAAAAGCCAATAAAAACCTGATTTGTCTGATAGTTCCCAGAGCTCTATAGTAGATAGGGTTGTGCAGTAACAAAAGAATATTTTAGGGGCCAGAGTGAAAGTCTAATGGGTAGGGTGTTTGCATTCCATGAAGTCAACCAGGGCTTGATCCCCAGCATCCTATATGTTCTCCTGCGGATAATTCTTGAGTAAAGAGCCAAGAGTAACCCCTGAGTATCAGCATCATTGGGTTTTACCCCAGACTTCCTTATATCTTTAATTAATTAATTAATTAAATATTTTTTGTTTTGTATTCTTGTGTTCCTAGGGTATGTTCCTAGAAGTGGTATAGCTGGATTGTATGGGAGCTCAATTTTCAGTATTTTTAGGAATCTCCATATCACTTTTCATAAAGATTGGACTAGATGGCATTCCCATTAGCAGTAGATAAGAGTTCCTTTCTTTCCACATCCCCACCAACACTGCTTGTTCTTATTCTTTGTGATGTGTGCCAATCTCTGTGGTGTGAGGTGGTACCTTATAGTTGTTTTGATTTTCATCTCCCATATGATAAGTGAGGTGTATTATTGTTTCATGTGCCTTCTGGCCATTTGTATTCTTTTTTTGTCCCCCAATTCACAATACAGACCAGGCAAAGCGCCTGTGTTGAGGTATATATGGGGTGCATTTACTGTACCTCCGCTTTCTATACAGTCAGTGTAAAGAACACAGTCAGTGGTAAGAATTGGGAGGCCTTAGCTTTTCTTTTTTCTTTTTTTTTGATTATATATATACATATGTATATGTATATATATATATAATCCTTCACCATTGCAACATTCCCATGACCAATATCCCAAGTGTCCTTCCTCCCCACCTCACACCAGCCTTTACTCTAGACAGGCTTTTCATTTGTATTCTTTGTCAAAGTGTCTGTCCATTTCTTCTCCCCCTTTTTTGAGGGGATTAGATGTTTTTTTCTTGTAAAGTTATGTCAGTACGTTGTATATTTTGGATATTAGTTGGTGGACTATTTTTATATCTTCATTGATGAATTGTGTTTTATAGTACTATTAATGATAGTTTTATGTATACATCTCCCAAGCACCACACCTACATCCAAAGCACCTAATTCCCTCTAGCAATGTCCTAAACATTCCTCTTTCCCCTACACATAAGCTTAGTTACATAAACCAATTCTCCAGTTCTGTTACCTTTGGCCATTTGCTCCTCTTTGTGTGATTTTATATCCCGAATGAGATTGCTAAATCTATACCTTTCCTTCTGACTGACTTCACTCAATATTATGTCGTCTACTTCCATCCATTTTGTGGAAAGTTGCATTATTTTGTCCTTTCTTGCAGCTACATAGTTTTCCACTGTGTGTTTTCTCACAAACATCATATTTAGACATGTTTTGGCTTGCTTTTGCATCTTGGCTATTGTACCAGAAATACAGTAAACAATGATATGCATGTATCGTTTCCAATGGTTTTGTGATTTGTGGGTTTAGAAACCAAAAAGTGGTATTGCTAGGTGAAATGGAAACTCTATTAATTCATTTTTAAGAAACATCCATATGATTTCCATAGAGGTTAAGCCAGATGACATTCCCACCAGTGAACGATGATTCTTTTCTTTTCTTTTCTCAGCACAACATTGCAAATACTGATTTTTCCAGACTTTTTTATTAATATATACTATACTATTCTCACTGTCATAAGATGATATCATATTGTTCTCATTTGCATTTCCTTAGTAATAAATGATGAACAGTTCTTCTCATCTCTACTAGTGATCCATATATCTTCTTTGTAGAAGTGTCTATTCATATCTTCTCCAATTTTTTGGAAGTGGTTGTTGAAATTTTTGCTGTTGAACTCAGTGAATGCTTTGTAGATCATGCATAGTAGCTCTTTACCTGAGTTATTTTCACTCTAATTTAATATAGAACGTTTCCATTGCAGTACCAGATACAAATCAGTATTAATATCCCTTCAATAGTGTGGGAATTAACCAAGGAAGTTAAATGTTTATCAAAGGTCACTGATTGATAAACAGCAGAGAAGGATTAAAATATGGATAATCTAATTCCAAATCCACGCATCTTTATACTCTCTTCATGTCAAATAGGAGACAGAATTAGAGACAAGTTTTATCCAAAATTTTAAAAATGAATAATTTAATTTTACCTAAAATGATATCCTCTGCTTTCTACTACTGAGAACCAAGAATCATGTTAAGCATCTTAAACACATGATACTATATTTTTTATTCAACAATTTATTTTCTTCAACAATTCCATAGTCTGTTATTATCCTAGATTAATAGTCTGGTATAATCCTAGACTAAAATATAAGAAAATTTTATGGAGGCACAAAAACCTTCCCTAAATTGTGCCATAAGTGAGTTAAAATCATAATTTTTACTTCATGATACTTCCTAAAAATGTTGGATTATACTCTGGGATCATGTTTGAATATGGCAGGGGTCCTCAAACTACGGCCTGCAGGCCACATATTGTATTTGTTCCCATTCTGTTTCTTTATATCAAAATAAGATGTATGCAGTGTGCATAGGAATTTATTCGTAATTTTTGTTTTTACTATAGTCTGGTCCTCCAATGGTCTGAGGGACAGTGAACTGGGCCCCTGTTTAAAAAGTTTGAGGACCCCTGGAATATGCAATTGTTTCTTTATTCTGTAAACTCAGTATTCTCAAATATTTAAATATTATCAAAAAGTAGTCTGAATGCACATGTTGCAGTGGATAGAAATGTGCCTAATAGCATCTCCCTGGCTCCCGATAGCTGCTGACAGTAGGGGACTTCCCACACCTTCTGTCTGTGCCCCTCCCCCACTCACATCTCTGCAGCTTCCAGCTGCTGCTTCCCATCTGTGCATTCTGCCCCCGCTTGTGTTTCCACGGCTTCCAGCGGTTGCTGACAGTAGAGAACTTCCCCTGTCTGCACCCCCACTCACTCCTATCCGCATCTGCTGATGGTAGGGGACTCCCCCCCCCCATCTGGGCCCCTCCCCCAATCGCATCCCTGAGGCTCCCAGGGCTGGAAGACAGTAGGGGACCTTCCTCTGTCTCCGCCCTGCCCCACTGCGTCTAGGCACCCCTGAGACGGGATAGGAACTACAGATGGGAGGGGCTTCTGGTAGAGGCCTGGAGGGGACAGAGCTCTGCTGACTTCCACATAGGGGAGGAGGACAAGGCAGCCAGGCTCAACAGTGCCCTCCACCATTGTGATCAGGTGCAGTACTGCACTGGCTGGCAACAAGAAGAGGCAGCAACTAATCAGGCTCTGCTAGAGGGCACTCTAGAGGCCAAACTCCAGCCAGCCCACCCAACAGTCCTACACAGAGCTGCAATCCAGAGAAGGAACCCATCCCCACACCACAGGAAGCAAAAGCAGGCTGAAATAGGAAGATACTACTCTCCAAGCTTCACCAATAACTGCAAAATACCATGGGTAATCGAAGAGGACCGTAACAGCTGGAGATACAGAGAGAACTCCTACTAACTTCTCAAGTCCACCAAAATGCACAGATCCAAGAGATGAAGATTTAAAAGCAGCCATGAGACAGGAAATGCAAGCCCTGGAACTGGAAATGAGAAAAATCTCTAGCCACCAAGTACAAGAAATCCATGGAGGAACAAATTAGCCAAATTAAAGAAGATCTGATACAGAATATGAGAGACTCCATACAAAAGCAATTAAACGAATTAACAGACACCATAAAAAGCCAGACGCGCAGAATCACAGAGACGGAGAGGCACATAGTAGCACTCAAAGAAAAGCTGCAAACCAAAAATGACCAAGAAACCAACAAGGAATTAAGAGGCAAGGCACTGGAAGGAAAAGTCCAGTATGTAATGAACAAACCTAAAGAAATAATCTAAGAATTTTAGGTATACCAGAAGGGGAGGAAACAGGGAAAGGGGAAGAACAAGTAGTTAGGAAAATAATAGCAGAAAACTTTCCCACCCTTTGGAAAGAAGACTCCGTGCAAATCCAGGAAGTGAAAATAGTCCCTAATAAAATAGACCCTAATAAACCAACACCAAGACATATCATAATACAATTGGCAAAAAAAAAAAGAGAGAGAGAGAGAGATGAACTTCTTAAAGCAATAAGGGAAAAAAGGAACCTCAAGTACAAAGGAAGAGACATAAGAATCAAACCAGAGCTCCCATTTGAAACAAATCAAGCAAGAAGACAGTGGAATGAAATATTTAAATGACTGAAAGAAATTTCCAACCAAGGGTACAATACCGAGCAAAACTCTCATTCATATGGGATGGTAGCCTAAAAACGTTCTCAAACAAAAATGATCTAGCATTATTTGTGCAAACAAAACCAATTCTAAATGACCTACTCAGAGATGAACTACACAATCCAAATCCCCAATTGTAACAACAACCACCCCACAGAGCACAACTGCATAACAGCCCTTTATGTCAATAATCTCCCTAAATGTTAACGGACTAAACTTTCCCATTAAAAGACACATATAGAGAACTGGATTAGAAAACCTAAACCAGACTTCTGTTGCCTGCAAGAAACACAAAAGTACAGGACAGGCATAGACTTAGAGTAAAAGGTTGGAAATCAATCTTTCGGGCCAATGGAAAGCAAAAAAGAGCAGGGACAGCCGTTCTTATATCAGACCAAATTCCATTCAACCTCAAGAAAGTGATCAGAGACAAAGAAAGTCATTACATACTAATCAGGGGTACACTAGATCAAGAGGTACTAACCCTGATCAATATTTATACACTTAATGTAGAGTCAGAAAAATATGTGAGGCAGTTAGTTACTCACTAAGCTGGAGAAACACATGAAGGGAAATGTGATAATAATAGGAGACCTTAATATTCACTATCACCTCTGGACAGATCTACCAAACAAAAAATAGCAAAGAAATAAGAGCACTAAATGAAAAATTAGAAGATCTAGGGCTAATAAACTTATATAGGGTCCTCCACCCCCAGAAAACAGAATACACATTCTTCTCAAGCCCTTATGGAACCTTCTCTAGAATAGAGCATGTCTTGGGATACAAATCTAACCTATATATGACCACAAGTGTAAGGATAATTAGAAGCACCCTATCAGATCACTATGCAACAGAGGTCAAAATTGACTGTATGAAGAAGCAATGGAGAAAAATGAGTACCTGGAGATTATATAACATGCTGCTCAATAACAGCTGGATCAAAGAACAACTCAAGGAAGAAATAAAAAGATTCCTTGAGACAAACGATAACAAAGAGATAACTTGTCAAAATTTGTGGGATACAGCAAAAGCAGTAATTAGGGGGGAAACTCATTGTGATACAGGCCTATATCAAGAAAGAGGAAAATGACAAAATCAACTGTTTAAAGAATCATCTCAAGGAATTGAAACAGCAGCTGCAAAGAAATCCAACCACAGCCAGAAGGCAAGAAATAATAAAAACCAGAGCATAAATAAACAACATAGGAACTAAAAAAACAATACAAAAAATCAATGAGACCAGAATTTGGTTTTTTGAAAAAATAAACAAGATAGACAAACCACTGGCAAAACTCACCAAAAAAACAGAGGGGAGACACCCAAATCAGTAGGATCACAAATGAAAGGGAAGAGATTACAACAGAACCCCAGGAAATAAAACATATCATGAGATCATATTATGAACAACTATACTCAGTTAGACTGGAGAACCCAGTAGAAATCAACAGATTCCTGGAAAAATGCCATCTTCTGAGACTGGAAAAAGAAGACATAGAAAGCCTAAACAGACCAATCACTTCACAGGAAATTGATGATGTAATTAAGAAACTCCCTAAGGACAAAAGTCCAGGCCCAGATGTATTTACAGGTGAATTCTATCAAACATTCCGAGAAAACTTGCTACCACTTTTCCACAGGCTCTTCCAAACCATCAAAGAAACAGGAATCCTCCCCAACTCCTTTTATGAGGCTAATATCACACTCATTCCCAAAGATGGCAGTGACACCAAGAATGAAAACTACAGACCAATCTCACTAATGAACATAGATGCAAAGATACTCAACAAAATGTTAGCAAACCGAATCCAGCACTTCATCAAAAAGATCATACACCAAGACCAAGTGGGTTTTATTCCAGGAATGCGAGGTTCATACAGAAATCAGTCAACATCATACATCACATCAACAAGAAAGACAAAAACCACATGATTATATCAATTGATGCAGATAAGACATTTGACAAAATCCAACACCCTTTCATGTTGAAGACACTCAGTAAAATAGGGTTAGAAGGAACATACCTCAAGATAGTTACAGCTATCTACAAAAAGTCCATAGCCAACATTATCCTTAATGGTGAAAAACTAGAAGCATCTCCACTAAGGTCAGGAACTAAGCAAAGCTGTCCACTCTCTCCACTCTTATTCAATATAATCTTAGAAGTCCTAGCAATAGCAATCTAGCAAGAGAAGGAAATCAAAGGAATCCAAATTGGAAAAGAAGAACTCAAACTATCTCTTTTTGCTGACAATATGATGATATATATCAACAACACTAAAGAGTCCACAGTAAAGTTCCTGGAAACAATTAACCAATACAACAAAGTGGCTGGCCACAAAGTCAATACACAAAAGACAGTAGCGTTTCTCTATACAAATAACAAAACTGAAGAGAGAGAGATTAAAAATACAATTCCATTTAAAATAGTTTCAAAAAAATTAGGTACCTAGGAATCAACCTTACAAGGGAAGTGAAGGACCTATACCAGGGAAACTTCAAAACACTTCAGAAAGAAATTGAAGAGGACCTAAAGAAATGGAAGAACATTCCATGCTCATGGGTAGGTAAAATCAACATAATCAAAATGACTATCCTACCCAAACTACTATATAGATTTAATGCAATTCCTATCCAAATTCAGACATCATTCTTTAAAGAATTAGAGAATCCATCACAAAATTGATCTGGAAGAAGACACAAAAAAACCCAGGATAGCCAAACACATATTGAAAAACAAGAAGTTGGGTGGTATCTCTTTACCTAATCTGCAACTAAACTATAAACTATAAACTATCATGTTCCAGCATGGTACTGGAACAAAGACAGGACCTTAGACCAGTGGGTCAGAACAGAATTTCCAGACATAAACTCCCAGGTATACAGTCAACTAATATTTGACAAAAGAGCCAAGAACTTGAAATGGAACAAAGAAAGTCTCTTCAACAAATGGTGTTGGTACAACTGGAAAACCACATGTAAGAAATTCAAAATTGACCCATACCTCAACCCATGTACAAAAGTCAACTCAAAACGGATCAAAGACCTTGAAATCAGACCCGAATCTATAAAGTTTTATTGAGAATAAAATAGGTAGAACACTCGAAGACCTATATATCAAAAAGGTCTTCAAGTTGGGAGCACCAATGGCAAGGACTTTAGCGTCAAACATAAACAAATGGGACTACATCAAACTAAAAAGCTTCTGCATGGCAAAAGAAACCCTAATTAACCTAAGAAGACAGTTAACTGACTGGGAAAAGATCGTTTCACTCAACATATCAGATAAAGGGCTGATATCCAGAATATACAAAGTACTCGGAAAGCTGAGGCCCCTAAAACCAAATAAAGTCATAAAAAATGGGAAGATGAAATGAATAGACACTTCTCTGAGGAAGAGCAAAAGATGGTCAACAAACACATGAAAACATACTCACCTTCACTCATCATCAGAGAAATCCAAATCAAAACAACAATGAGGTACCACCTTACACCAGTGAGGATGGCTCACATAAAAAATTATGGAAACAATCTCTGTTGGCGGGTTGTGGTATGAAAGGCACTCTCATCCACTTCTGGTGAGAATGCCCCCTAGTCCAACACCTATGGAGAACAGTCTGGAGAGTGCTAAAGGAACTCAGAATTGAACGCCATTTGATCCAGCAATTGCCCTCCTAGGTATCTACCTGCAAGTCGAAAGGACATTCATCACAAAGTATGTGTGCACCCCACTATTTATTGCAGCACTCAGTATAATAGCCAAGTCTTGGAATCAACAACAGATGAGTGGATCATTAAGATGTGGTATCTATACACAATGGAATACTATATGGCAGTCAGAATAATACAATCACAGACTTTGCAGCAACATGGATGGACCTAGAACATATTATGTTAAACGAAGCAAGCCAGAAGACAAAAGATAAACACAGAATGATAGCACTATTCTGAAGTATCTAGAATAAGCACCAGATATATAACCAACAGTCCATGATTGATTAACAGGGTGTAACAGGATAGAAACCTCAAACACTGGAATAATCAACATATACTGGGAAGTAGAGCCCAAAACAAAGGGAAGAGAAACAACACGAAGCCGGACTACACATTATATCATAAAGAAATCAGCAATAGCAGAAACAGCAGCATAGAGAGAACAGGTATGTAATTATCATTTTTACTACAAAGGCCCACAATAATTTACTAGGTATCTTATACAGGTAAAGATTATGATTGGAAATTATTGACTCCAATAGAAACATTTCAAAACATTATGGTTGATTGCTTTAACTTTACCATATCTAAAATAACCTCTCAGTGTTTCTGCCTATAGGGGTTCCTGGATACAAAGGGTGAACATCCTACTGTGGTACCTAGGTGCTGAGTAACATGAGGCACCATACTCAGCTTGCATCATGAAAATGTCCGGATATAACTCTTTAACATACCATTTATCTTTAGATTATGCCTTCTTTTAGAACCTGAAGTGCATGACCAGTCAGACCACCGAAGCAACAACTGCTACCTACAGATGTCTACTACAGGGCATAAGCATCAAACACGTTCAAGCAAACCAACATGCCCTTGCTCTTTTACCCTCTCTTCTCATTACTTCATATTTTTTTCTTGTTGCTTAAATGTTGGTTTGTTTTGTTCTGTTTTGTTTCCCCTTTCCTCTCTTCTTGTCTCCCTCTCTTCTACCTTCTTCTCATTACCATCAATTTAATCCATGTCAAATAAAAACCACACAGCTACCCTCTCTATAGAAAAGGAAAGAAAGCTGATATATAGGGTGCTGTGGACAATACTGCAAAGGGTAAACACCTATATAGATAGACCTCAGTAATACAATGGTTAGTACTCGAGATACGAAACCTATACTTATCCAAATGTTGATCTATTAGTTTCCTTTCCTTACAAGTACTATACCTACCTATCTTTCTGTACTCGGCGTATCTCTTGTCCTTTCCACCTCTCTATAGTAATATATACCTAAGCTAACTTCTACATGTTTATATGGGGCAGGAGCACACAGAGATAGGAATCCTCCTTAAGAGACAAACCTAAACCACAAACAACCCATACCTATACCCTATATCACCCTTCCCATATACTATCCCCTCACCCCCCCCCCAGAAACCTGACTACCCCTTAACCCCTTAATTCAACCCCCGATATCCCCACCATGTTATAACTCTTCACCCTCAGTCCTTAACCCATTAGGCATCAAGACCAACCTCCTATACCAATGAACCAGTACCCAGTTCCCAAGTGAAGAAACACCCACTCAAACTCACACCTCGTTCCCCGGCAAGAAATTACAACCAACACCCAACTGACTCATGCAGTGTGGCCCTTCTAATCACATCTCCCACTTTTGGACTGTGGCTTAATACCGGATTAGTTCCAAGAGGACTCCCATTGTAAGAACTCTACCCAAGACCTCCCTGTGTGGAGTCCACACCTCATGAGGAAATTTCAAAAGACAATGGGGAAGCCTATACTATCATCATAAGTATAGATCTATGCAACACTACCTCTTATACTGTCTCTCCCCAAATGTAATCTCCTGTATCACTTTATCCCTTTTTCTTTGTTTTTTGTTTGTTTTTTGTTTTGTTTTCTTTTTCCCCCTTGTTCGTTTTTTTTAATTATTATTTGTTTTGTTCTATTTTCTATTTTTTTTTTATTTCATTTGTTTTGTGCTTCTTTTGGGTCACAGCTGGCAGCGCTTGGAGGGTGCTCCTGGCCCTGTGCTCAAAAGTTGCCCCGGGTGGACAAGGGGAACCATGTGAGATGCCAGGATGTGAGCCACCGTCCTTCTGCAGGAATGATAGACGCCTTGCGTCCATGCTATCCCTCCCAGCCCCACTTCATTCCTTTTATTATGTCTTTTATTTAATCCTTTTTTTCCTTTTAAGAAACTCTTTTTTTCCTTAGATATGGCTGAGAATATATATTTTTAGTTTTTGTCATGGGCCTGTTCTCTTCTCTCCATCCCCAAATCCACCAGCAATATAATGTAGCACCACTTCTTCCTGCAAAGGCATATTAAAAACAGGGAAAATTTTATGTGTAAAAACAAGCTCTTATCTACTAGGGATAAGAACTTATACTTTTTTACAACACAAGGACATCTCCCATCCTGAATGTATGTCATAGGGAACCATCCGAGACTCCAGGGAAATAGGTACCAACTGTCCAGCCTTGACTTCTGGATCCCAGACATAGAAATGATAGACTTCTCCACAACAGTTCCAGGAACCAAATCCCCTCCAGGGTATTCATAATGCTGCTCTGAGGCCAATGTATGCCAGTACTAAAGTGATAACATGACAACAAGGAAATGGGAACAACTAGATCTAAGAGCAAGTTATTCTTCCTCACCAGCCAATGATAAGACAAAATCAGAAGACATGTCACCCTTTGATCTGTGCAAAAACCAAGATTGCTATATACAGATGACTGGTTGTTACAACCAGGACTAGACAGTATGCATCCCAGGACCAACAACAACCACCACAGAAAGCTCTAACCTAGCTTTTGGTCTACAATCTGTTCAACAAACAAGATCTCCAATTCCAGATGTCTGACTGAGACAACCAAAAGTGAATGGATCTTCCAGAAACATAACAAAGGATCTGTCCCAGGCTCCATCCTAGGAGCAACATAATGATCAAGAACACCAATTACAGAAGATGAATTAAAACGACATTGAAGAAGCAGAACTGCTAGAGCCACAAAGAAAGCCTTCATCATAAGCTTCATTCCGTGAGCTGCACAGTCACCAAGATCTCTAGATACAGAGGACTGATTTTACCATCCATGACAAAGCAGAAGGCGGCCATACACCACAAAAGCACCGAGGGTAGAGTAAATGATCATGCAAGGAGTCTATAGTTAATCCCATGACAATATACTTCAGAAATGGAGAAACCCTGTATCTCCTAGGCCAAGGGAATTCCCTCTATAATATCCCCAATAGTTATTGTGCCTATGCGGGGGTGGGGGAGCACAAAATAATCATTTTTCCACATAAATATATATTTATTGGTTGATTGATTGGTTTTTCTACATCCTTATTTTGGAGTAGATATTGAAGTTGATGTCTCCTTTTATATTTTATATTATTTTATCTTTCTTTTTGCACTCTGGCATGATCTGAATTCAGAACCGAGACTATTGTGTGGTGCTTCTTTTTATTGCTGTAGGGCTCAATGGATATTGAATTTGACATTTATTTTTGTATTGCTATGGTGTTTCAATTACCTTTTTTTTTTGATTTTTGGGTCACACCCGGCAGTGTTCAGGGGTTATTCCTGGCTCCATGCTCAGAAATTGCTCCTGGCAGGCACGGGGGACCATATGGGGCACCGGGATTCGAACCGATGACCTTTTGCATGGAAGGCAAACGCCTTACTTCCATGCTATCTCCTGGGCCCCTCAATTACCTTTTTCATGTCCTCTCTCAAACTGAGGCTGATAGTCACTAGAAGGACTCTACCCATTTTCAGAATATTTTTATTTTATTTATTTTTTAAATTTTTTTTTGCTTAATCTTTACCCCATTGTATTGATTTTCTTTCCCTCAAACAAAACCACATAACTCGATTTATCTAGCTAAGCCTCTAAAATAGAGGGAGAAACAAAGGAGGGCACCAGGACCAAACAGATGTATTGATAATAAGCTAGTTAAAGAGGACCACCTATGCTAGCAGCCTACGGGTGATGGTGGTGGATATGGGGTGCAGGAAGGGAACGGGAAAGGGGGAGGACAAACTAGGTGGTGGGTATTCCCCTGATTCAATGTTAATATGTACCTAAAATACTAATGTGAAAGATATGTAAGCCACTATGATCAAAATAAAAATAAATAAATAAATAAAATGGAAAAATAAAAACAGGGTATCCTTACCCATAAAAAAAAAAGAAATGTACCTAATATGAGTAAAATCCAATCAGGTTGAGATTTGGTTATTTAAAAAATAATTTCATTTTTTTATTGTGGTCAAAGTGAATTACAAATCTCTCACAGTAATATTTAAAGCACATAGTAACAATGAACGAGGGGCATTCCCACCACAGTGTTTCCCTCCCTCCACCCCTATTCCCAGCATGCAACCCACATCTCACTCCTTTACCCCCATAATGCTAGTGCAACTGTTCCCCCTTGTATAGCTTGTTGTAGATTGGGTATCAATTCTGTTGCCATTGATTTTGGATTTGGTATTTATGTCTGAATATAAAACTGTCTGGTCTTGGCACCATCCATTTTTCTCCCTCAAATTATGAGGCTGATCAAGATGACTCCAGCAATATTGTTCTATTGGAGATATAAGAAAATTTATAGGAGAAGAAAAGCAAAAAAGAGGAAACAAAAAATAGGTGTTATAAATATCCATTTCGAAGAAGAAAGAGAAAAAAAAGAAAAAAAAGAGAAATAGAAGACCACCACACCCACACCAGCAACTTCTTTAAAAAAGGGTTGTGTGTCTTTCTTCTCCTCCTCCTCTTCTCTTCTTCTCTTTCTTCTCCTTCTCCTTCTTGTCCTTCTCTTCCTCTTCTTCCCCTCTCTTCCTCCTCTTCTCTTCTCCTCCTCTTCTTCTCGTCTTCTCTCCTTCTTTTCCTCCTCCATTTTTTTTGCATACCCACAGTAAATTTTATGGAAATTAGAACAGGAATTCTCTTGGTATAAGAGATACTGGGTTCTCTGAAGACCTCAAGGGAAACCTTTGCTCTACCTGTCTGGCTTTCATGAAAAACTGAAGCTCTCCTCAGAGGACTAGGGAACGCACCCCAAAAAACTGCATTCTGAAGCTTCCCAGTGACTGAGTAAAGTCTGGCTGGGAGCAGCCAGGCAAAAGCTGAACCCTCTGGTCTACGGAGGCTCCTCTCTGCTGTGCCTTTGAGGACTCTGAGGACCTCAAGGGAAACCTTTGCTCTGCCTGTCTGGCTTTCATGAATACCTGAAGCTCTCCTCAGTGGCCTAAGAAGCACAACCCCCAAAAAAACTGTAACTTAGAGGACACAGAAGTGTGAGGCTGCTCTACTTCATTTCCCAGCCGCGCACTCTTTCTAACCAATGAACCCAACCATAACAAAGCAGAAAAACTCACACTACAAGCGTGACAATGGGAAACCTCGCACATGTACAAACAGCATGTACAGAGAATGAAGACAATAGCTCGGATGAACTAAAAAATTCCAACTATCTGATTAACATCACGAATAAGGAATCTAGAATAGAAATATGGAAGATGTTTGTAGAACTCAAAGAAAGCATAGATCGATCTAAGCAGAACACAAAGACAGAAACTGAAATAACTGATCTGAAAAAACATGATAGCTGAACTGAAAACCTCAGTGGATGGCCTCTCCAGCAGGATATCAGCTGTTGAGAACAGAATCGGTGTGCTGGAAGATGAGATGCAGAAAGACTCATCACAGAAAAAGAAATTGGAAAAGAACCTTAAGACAAATCATCAGGCAATGGAAAAGTACTCAAGGAATGCGAGCAGATGAAAATTGAAATCTTTGATAAACTCAACAGAAACAACTTAAGAATCATTGGAGTTCCAGAGACCCAGGTTGAAGATACCCAGGAAGAATCAACTGTCAAAAACATCATCAAAGAGATACTCCCAGAGTTAAAGAATACATGCAATCAAATCCTCCATGTCCAAAGAGTACCAGCTAAAAGAGACCCGAAGAAAAACACCCCAAGATACATCCTCATTACAATGACAAATCCCACAGATAGAGATAGAATACTGAAAGCAGCAAGATCAAAAAGGGAAATTACATTAAGGAGTATCCTTAAGACTAACAGCAGACATGTAATAAGAAACCCTCAAGGTCAGAAGACAGTGGTGGGATATTGTGACAAGACTGAATGAAATGGGTGTCTCACCGAGAATACTGCACCCAGCCTGACTCATGTTCAGGTTTGAAGGAAGGATACATAGATTTATGGATAACCAACAGCTCAGAAACTTCACAGATGAAAACCAGCCTTAAAGGAAAAATTGACAGGTCTACTTTAATACAAGAGAGACCAACAAACACAGAAACATACCTACAAAGATGACATTAAATCCTATGACAACCATCTCCCTCAATATCAATGGACTAAATTCACCAATTAAAAGACACAGAGTGGCAAAATGGGTCAAAAAGATGAATCCAATCTTTTGTTGTCTACAAAAAACGCACCTGAATATCCAGAACAAATATAGACTCAAAATCAAAGGCAGGAGGGAAATCATCCAAGCAAACAACACCCATAAAAAATCTGGGTGGCCATACTAATATCAGATGATGCAAACTTTATACTTAGGAAAGTTGTAAAGGACAAAGATGGACATTTTGTATTAATCAAGGGATACGTACAACAGAAAAAAATCACTTTCCTAAACATATATGCACCAAATGAGGGGCCAGCAAAATATTTAAGAAAATTGTAGATAAATTTGAAAAATAATATCAATAACAACACAATAATTGTGGGAGACCTCAACACGCATTGTCAATACTAGACAGGTCAACAAGAGTGAATCCCAACAAGAATATACTAGACCTGAAAAGAGAAATGGAAGAAAGAGGCCTAGTAGATATATACAGGACACTTCCCCACCAGAAGCCTGGATATGCATTCTTCTCTAATGTACATGGGACATTCTCCAGGATAGACTACATGCTAGCACATAAAACATACCTCCATAATATCAAGAGGATAGAAATTTTGCAGGCTACCTTCGCTGACCACAAGGCCCTGAAATTATATGTGAACTACAAAGGGACACAGAAAAAAACTTTAATACCTGGAAGTTAAACAGCCTAATACTGAATAACCAGTGGGTCCAAGATGAGATCAAAGAGGAAATCAAAACCTTCCTGAAAACTAATGACATTGGAGACAAAAACTATCAGAACCTATTGGACACAGTAAAAGCGGTACTGAGAGGAAAATTTATAGCTTTACAAGCACAAATCAGGAAAGAAGAAGGGGCATACCTGAGTAGCTTAATTACGCAGCTCATAGAATTAGAAAGTACTCAAAAATACCCAAAAATAGGGATACAAAAGGAAATAACAAAGCTGAGATCAGAAATCAATTAAGTGGAAACCCGAAAAACAATCCAAAAGATCAGCAAAAGCAGAAGTTGGTTCTTTAAAAAAAAAAAAACAAGATTGATAGACCACTGGCAAAACTAACAAAGAGAGAGAGAAACTTGATAACTCGTATTAGGAATAAAAAGGAGAGATCAGTACTGATATGGTAGAGATTCAAAGGGTAATCAGAAACTACTTTGAGAAACTCTATGCCACTAAAAATGAGAACCTAGAAGAAATGGATAAATTCTTGGACAATTATAACCTTCCACAGTTAAGTAGGGAGGATGTAGCATATCTAAATATCCCAAAATATCCCCATCACTATTGAGGAAATTGAAACTGTAATCAAACATCTGCCCAAAAACAAAAGCCCAGGCCCAGATGGATTTACTAATGAATTCTTTCAAACCTTTCAAGAGGAACTACTACCAATCCTGGCAAGACTCTTTCATGAAATCGATAAAATAAGGAACACTTCCAAATAGCTTTTATGAAGCCAACATCACCTTGATACCTAAAACAGAGATGCTACCAAAAAAGAAAATTACAGACCAAAATCGCTGATGAATACAGATGCAAAGATCCTCAACAAAATCCTGGCAAAAAGGATTCAATGCCTAAATAAGAAGATCATCCACTACGATCAAGTAGGTTTCATCCCAGAAATGCAAGACTGGTTTAACATTCATAAATCTATCAACATATATAACACAACATCAACAACAGAGAAAAATAAAAATCACATAATCATATCAATAGATGCAGAGAAAGCACTTGATAAGGTTCAACACCCATTCTTGATCAAAACTCTCAGCAAGATGGGAATGGAAGGAACCTTTCTCAATATATTTAAGACCATTTACCACAAGCCACAGGCAAATATTGTCCTCAATGGAGAAAAACTGAAAGCCTTTCCTCTAAATTCTGGCACAAGACAAGGCTGCCCTCTCTCACCACTCCTATTCAACATAGCACTGGAAGTACTTGCTATAGTGATTAGGCAAGAAAAAGATATCAAGGGAATCCAGATAGGAAAGGAAGAATCAAGCTCTTGCTTTTTGAGGATGACATGATACTCTACTTAGAAAACCCTAAAGACTCTACCAAAAAGCTTCTAGAAACAATAGACTCATATAGCAAGGTGGCAGACTACAACATTAATACACAAAATCAATGCCTTTCTATACACCAATAGTAATAAGGAAGAAACGGACATTAAGAAAACAGCCCCATTCACAATAGGCCACACAAACTCAAACATCTTGGAATCAACTTGACTAAAAATGTGAAGGACCTATAAAAAGAAAACTATACAACTCTGCTCCAATAAATAAAGAGGACATGCGGAAATGGAAGCACATACCCTGCTCATGGATTGGCAGGATTAACATAATTCAAATGGCAATACTCCCCAAAGCATTGTACAGATTTAATGTGATCCCTCTAAAGATACACATGACATTCTTCAAAGAAGTGGATCAGGCACTTTTGAAATTAATTTGGAACAATAAACACCCTACAGTAGCTAAAGCAATCATTGGGAAAAAGAATATGGGAGGAATTACTTTCCCCAACTTTAAACTGTACTACAAAGCAATAGTTATCAAACCAGCATGGTATTGGAAAAAAGACAGGCCCTCAGATCAGTGGAATAGGCTTGAATACTCAGACAATGTTCCCCAGACATACAATCACCTATTTTTTGACAAAGGAGCAAGAAATCCTAAATGGAGCAAAGAATGCCTCTTCAACAAGTGGTGTTGATACAACTGGTTAGCCACTTGCAAAAAAGGGAACATAGACACCCAGTTATCATGTACAATGGTAAAATCAAATTGGATTAAAGACCTTGATATCAGACCTGATGCCATAAGGTATATAGAACAACACATAGTAAAATACTTCATGACATTGAGAATAAAGGCATCATCAAGGAGGAAACTGCACTTTCCAAACAAGTGAAAGCAGAGATCAACAGATGGGAATATATTAAGCTGAGAAGCTTCTGCACCTCAAAAGAAATAGAGCCCAGGATACAAGAGCCACCCACTGAGTGGGAGAAACTTCACCCTATACCCATCAGATAAGGGGCTAATATCCTAAATATACAGGGCACTGAGAGAACTTTACAAGAAAAAAAACTAATCCCATCAAAAAATGGGGAGAAAAAAATGAACAGACACTCTGATAAAAAAGAAATACAAATGGTCAAAAGGCACATGAAAAAATGTTCCTCATCACTAATCATCAGGGAGATGCAAATCAAAACAACTATGAAATACCATCTCACACCACAGAGATTGGCGCACATCACAAAGAATGAGAACAATCAGTGCTGCCGGGGATGTGGAGAGAAAGTAACTCTTATCCACTGCTGGTGGGAATGCCATTTAGTCCAACCTCTATGGAAAACGATATGGAGATTCCTCCAAAATCTGGAAATTGAGCTCCCATTCGACCCAGCTATTCCACTCCTAGGGATATACCCTAAGAACACAAGAATACAATACAAAAACCCCTTCCTCACAACTATATTTATTGCAGCACTATTCACAATATCCAGGCTCTGGAAACAACCAAGATGCTCTTCAACAGACGAATGGTTAAAGAAACTGAGTTACATATACACAATGGATTATGCAGCCTCCTGGAGAGATGAAGTCATGAAATTTTCCTAAACGTGGATGTATATGGAATCTATCATGCTGAGTGAAATAAGTCAGAGGGAGAGAGAGAGAGAGACGCAGAATAGTCTCACTCATCTATGGGTTTTAAGAAAAATAAAAGTCATTTGTGCAACAATCCTCAGAGACAATGAGAGGAGGGCTGGAACTTCCAGCTCACTTCATGAAGCTCACCACAAAAAGTGGTGAGTGCAGTTATAGAAATAACTACACTGAGAGCTACCATAATCATGTGAATTAATGAGAGAACTGGAAAGCCTGTCTAGAGTACAGGTAGGGATGGGGTGGCTGGAGGGAGATTTGGGACATTGGTGGTGAGAATGTTGCACTGGTCGGGGGGGGGTGTTCTTTACATGACTGAAACCTAATCACAATCACACTTGTAATCAAGATGTTTAAATAAAGAAAAAACTATTAGAAAAGAGATACTGAGTTTCTCCACTCTTGAAGCATACTTCCTTAGGAACAACTACAGGCTCTATATTCACTCATTTACATACCCAAGGTCTTTTTATGGTGCCAGGAAACTTTCTGCTCAGATGTGGGTGATGACATCGCATCTCTGTAGCTGGAGATTTTGTTATTTGTGTAGGTCATAGGGCGAAGGCTAAGAGAGAGTTTTTTTTGTTTGTTTTTGTTTTGTTTTTTTTTTTTTTTTTTTTGGTTTTTGGACCACACCCGATGACGCTCAGGGGTTACTCCTGGCTATTCGTTCAGAAGTCGCTCCTGGCAGGCACGGGGGACCATATTGGGAACCGGGGGATTGAACCGCGGTCTGTCCTAGGTTAGCGCAGGCACCTTATCTCCAGCGCCACCGCTCGGCCCCTCATAGGAGAGAGTTTTTATTTATAGTTCTAGTTCTATTCCATCGCTGTTACTGCAGTCAGTTTATGTAATCAGTGGTGTTGGTTTTTGCTGATATCCTAGCACAGAGTCTAGGATATAGTCTTTCAGCATGGTTCCAGAAGTTCTGCTCAGTCGCAGTTGCCAGTCAGACCTCTGGGGTTAGATATCTTGGTTTTTGTACAAATCCTAGAACAAAGACTAGGATAGGAACTTCCTCATTGTTCCATTGATAGGTCCTTTCCAGTCTAGTTTGTCTAAGTCAGTCTTCTGTAAATAACAATTTTGGTTTTTGCCTAGGGCAAAGGATGAAATGACTTCTGATTAGGTGATGAGATAGGGCAGACCTCTCTTAGCTCAAGTTGTTGCTGTTTCCTAATGCCAGGGTGTCATGCTAAAACTGGTACAAGTTGGTACCGGATGGTACAAAGTTTCCCGGGAGGAGTTTGATTCCTGGTGCTGTTGCTGTGTCAGTTTCACAATTGGGATCTGGGCTTCTGGGTTGAACAATCACTGTCCAATCACATGGAGTCTAAGTTAGGCCTACATGATATATATCTGGAATGGGAGGTGTCTCTGTATTATAAAAAGTATGGGTTCCTATGCCTAGTAGATGTTTCTGTGCATAACATTTCCCTTCATTTAGAGTGCCTATGCAAAAGT
>PVKC010000121.1:0-63899 GCA_004027635.1 Crocidura indochinensis | reverse complement strand
TCCCCTGGCATTCCATATGGTCCCCCCAAGCCAGTGGCAATTTCTGAGCACTTAGCCAGGAGTAGCCCCTGAGCATCAAAAGGGTGTGGCCTGAAAAACCAAAAGAAAATGCTGTTTATGAGGCTAACTTAATTTTGGGAATAATCAGACCAGGGCTATTATTATAGAAGTATTAAACACATTAAAAATACAGGCTTCCTTATTAAGTCTTTTGAGCTATTCTTGTAGGGGGTGGAACACAGGACATTGTTTTATCACACATCATGTCTTGTTGGGTTTACAAAATTATTTGTAGCCATGAGGGAAGTGTCCTTGGGCTGGGGTCCTTCTGGGGTTAAATCGTTAGCATGCAACAGTCCACAATTAGGAGGGTAAGAAGAAGGGCCATAAAGCATGAGTCAGCAGGTGTGTTGGTTGTAATTTCTTGCTGAGGCATGTGATGTGGAGTTGGGAGGGTGTCCTTTCGGTTAGGGAACTTGGTGGTGGTTTATTGGAGCAGGGGGTTGGTCTTGATTCCTACTGGGTTAATAACTGAGGGTAAAGAGGGTTAAATAAGGAAGGATAATGGATCAGGATTGGGGAAATGAGAAGATAGAAGGGTTTCTGAAGGGGGGAGGTGGGGCAATATATAAAATAGACTATATACAATTTAGGCATGACTTGTTTACATTTTAGGTTTGGCAATCAGAGAGGAGTACACTGTCTACAAACTCATGCCCACATAAAGACAGATATTAGTGTTCTATTCTTAGGTTGTTCTTAGAAGTCTGACCCTCATAGACTGGGTCTGAGCTCTTAAGATATAATTGAGTTAAGAAAAGATAAATAATTGGTTAAGATATGGCTTAGGAGAGAAAGGAGGGGAAACAAAAGATAAGAGAAAAGAGAAAAGAAAAATAAGTAAATATGGTTAAAGTAAGCTAAAGAGGATTGGACCAGTGTGTCGGTATTGGAGGCTTTTCCACTTTCGAGGCTCTTCATCACTGATGGGTGTAACCTTTGCAAAATAAAGGTTTCAGAATTATATAATGGCTGGAGCTTTTTAGGATAAATATAATTTTATCATCTAGATTACTAAACAATGTGGTGGTGAGGACTATAGGATGTGGTTACCCTATGTAGTATTGTCCACTTCATCTTAACTGTAGAGGTACCTTTCCTAAGGAGCCACTAACAGCAAGAACTTTTTTTAAATGGATTGAATTGATGAAGAAGAATAAAGAACAGAGGGGAAAAACAAAGTGAAGAAGAGAGAAAAATTAAAGGAAAAAAAGAGGAAGTAGTGATTTAATGATTTGCCAAAACGTGTTCAATGAGCGAGACCTGTTGCATAAGTCTGTGGTGCACCATGACTAATGTAGTGGTATGAATGATCATATGCTTTGGGTCCTAACAGAAGACATAAACAAAAGGAAGTGGGTAGACTATTTTATCATTGACATATGGGCACTGTATATGGTATCCAGTATGATTGACTGCCAAGGTTTAAAAATTGGGTGTCCCACCCTTTGTTTCCAAGGCCCCCTATGGACAACGAAGCTGAACGGTTATTTTATACTTGGTAAAATTAAGACATCAAAGCATATTGTTAGTAATCACTGCAGCAGGAGTCCAGGCTTTCAATCATATTCTTCACCTGGTTTGGTTTGGCAGAGGGGGTCCATCCGGCAGGAAGAAAGGATGGTCTCAAACCAGCCCAAATATAAAAACTAATTTCTGATAGTTACATCTCAGATAAAAATTAGAAGTTAATGTTTTATACTTTGTAGTGCTGATTACACAGGCACACGCTTTCCAACACTCACAACTTCAGGTACAAATTTAACACACATATTTTTCTTTTTCCCCCATTTTATTTTTTATTTTTATTTTCATTTTTTATTTTATTGTTTTAAAAAATAATTTATTTAACACAATAGTTACAAACATGTTCATAATGGGTTTTAACCATAAAATGTACACACCCTTCACCAATGCAACTTTCTTGCCACAACTGTCCCCATTTCCTATTTCCCCCCACCTCCTCCCTGTCTTCAAGACAGGTATTGTATTTCTATCATTGGCATAGTTGTTAGTTCAGTTATTTCTCTAACTGTGCTTACCATTCTTTGTGATAAGCTTGTTATCATAGCTGGTCCTTCCAGCCCTCATCTCTATTGTTTCTGGGTGTTATTATTATCATACTTTATTTTTCTTAAATCCACATATGAGTGAGACTATGCTGTGCTTATCTCTCTCCCTCTGATTTATTTCACTCAACACAGTATTCTCCAAATTCAAATATATTCATGTATAAGTAAATTCTGTGACTTCAATTCTTCTAAAAGCTGCATCATATTCCATTGTATAGATGTACCACAGTTTCTTTAGCTACACATCTGTTGTTGCGCATTGGGTTTTTCCAGATTATGGCTATTGTAACTAGTGCTACTATGAACATAGGAGTGTAAAGGGCATTAATGTATTGTGTTTTTGTAGTCCTAGGGTTTATTTCTGGATCATATGGGTACCCTAGGGAATTGCTGGATCATATGGTAGTTCAAAGTCCAGTTTTTTAAGGAATGTCCATACATATTTTTCCAAAAAAGATTGGACTACATGGCATTCCTACTAGCAATTCCTTTCTCCCCAGATCCACACCAGCAGTGGTTGTTCTTTAACACAAATATTTTTCAAAAAAGATAATGCTTTGTTGGATGGAGAGATAGTACAGAGGTTAAGATGCTTGTCTTGCACATGGTTGGCTCAACAGAATCTCATACACTGCATATGGCATCCTGATTATCACGAGAAATGACCTCTAGGCAGAGAACTAGGAGAGACCATGAGCATTAATAGGTATAGTCAAACATATTCCCCTCCCAACAATAAAGAATATTTCATAAGATAATGAAGCTTATAAGTCAGAGGGTCAGAGCATAAATGGAAAAATGTTAGCCTGTTAGACATATAGAGATGTCTAATTACTGGAGAGGTGAAACTGGATACATTTAGGTTCCTCCATATTATGCATAGCTTTTTAACTAGCATGTATAAAAGACTGAGGCCCATTCATACAAATCTGAGTTTACTTAGATAATCCTTTTTGCCTATATTCTCTTCAAATATGTGATAAATCTTCAGGTAAGTCACAACATTGGGGCAACGATCCACATAGGAAGAGAGAGGAAGAAATGAGAACAGATTTGCAAATCACCTCAGTAAAAGTCTACTAGAGAGAGAAATCCTAACTGAAGTACAATATCCAACAACTTGGTCTTCAGTCTTAAAGATCCAACAACCCATTTTTCTCTGCACATGAAGAGCATATGATAATAATGTTTATTAGAGTTGGATTCTCATTATTTTTACTTTTTTGTTTTGTTTTGTTTTGGGGCCACAATGGTGACACTCGAGTGTTACTCCTGGCCATATGCTCAGAAACTGCTCCTGGCTAGGGGGACCATATGGGATGCCAGGATTGAACCTGGTCTTTCCTGGATCAGCCACATGCAAGGCACATGCCCTACCACTGTGCTATTGCTCCAGTCCTCATTAATTTTAAGTTCATTTTTTGCAGAAGACTAGACTCAGATCTTCCATTCTTTGCATGCTCTTATCCATATCTTAGAAAATTATCATTAGAATAGTAAGCTATTATAATAAAGTAAAAAAAAGGCTGGTGTATGTCTCAAGATTTTAGTGACATCTTAGAATAACTGAGTCTCCAATCAGGTCTGGTTCATAAGAGTATTCTTAATTTAATTAAAAAATTGCATACATTTTTACTGATTCGTTACAGATATGGATTAGTTTTTTTAGTTCCTTCCACAAAACTAAATAAGGGCAGTTGTGTCTGTGTTTGCTGAAAAAAACAGTGTGGATATTCCTTTCCATCTCCCTTAAAGTACAACTGCCTGTATGCACTATAAAGTATAAAACCAAATGAAAATGTTGCCTATAAAATGTCCAGTGGATACTTAAAAGGAAATGTGAAACTGTGTCTATAGCACAGACCTTGTTTTAAGGATACTTTAAATCTGATACTGCAAACTGAATGGGTAACAATCTCAGTAGACATAATTTTTGAAGTTATATCTTCCTTTTAATTAAAATATGGACAATGGAAACAGATAGTCTATTGTACCTACTACTTTTGGATTCTATTTATTCTGCACAGGGATATATGCCCACAGTTAATTTGCTTCTTGATTTCCTTTTCATATTCTGTCTCATTAGAAGTATTTGAATATCCACTAATTGTCTAGGGAAGATTCTTCGTACCCCACAGTATGTTTTACTGTGCACAGAGCCAAATTCTAACGTGGACATGTTGAGTGAATGCTCTTGGAGATGCTCTCCATTTTTACATATCAAAAATAGAGGATAAATTAATATATGTAGGCTGTCCTATTTGTGACATGTTTCATTTTAGGTATTTTAATTTCATTCAATCCTTATGTAATATAACGTATCGGTAATTAGTCCCTCTTTATTGAGGCAGGAATGGAGCTCAGTAAAGGTTACCTGACTGTCTCATGGTTGCATAACTACTGAGTAGCAAAGCTGAAACTTGAACCCAATCTGTCTAATTTAAATGCCTGATTTTATCCATATGCTGATCTTTCCTGCTATCATGACATTTTCTCCATCTTATGAGAATGAAATAATTTGTCTGTAAAAGGGAATAATCAGTCACTCCTTTAACTCCCTAAACATTTTCTCCAGCACATTGATAATGTTACACAGAAAGAAAATGACCAGAATCATCCTCTACAACCATTTACCCCCAACCAGTCAAACTGCTGCTTAGTGAGAGACCAACGCTCTAAAATATAATTGTCATTGGACAAAATTCTGAAATGTAATTAGAAAATTTGGGATACAATTCTGTGAACATTTCAGCTGTGCCATGCAAACTTTACAAAGCAAAGGAAGAGAGAACTCTCAAGTGCCAGCTGCTCCCTTTCAGGGAAGCCGCCCCCTCGGCCACTCCTCTGAGAGTTTCTCAGGGAGGGACGCCAACATCAAAGAGGCCAGAAAAAAGTGAGGTTGTTTCCAGAAACACATCCGATAGGCCTTCCGGTGTGAGAGTGAGGATGGTCCAGGAAATGCATTTATCACTGTACAGACGTCACCAACTCCTACCCTGAGCTCGTACTGCATTCTAGGCCCTAGGTCACAGATGAGTAAGAGACATCTTCCTCACGCAAAAATAGTCTCCCTGTTCTCTCACAGCCATATATATATTCCAGTATTTCAGTTTCAGCTTTCTCTGCAGAATGGTAAGAAAGTGAAGAAAATATAAACCAGACCCTGCCCTCTAAGAGCTGATGTTTAAGAGAGGAAGAAGAATAAAGGAAATAAAGAAGTAAAATGTGCAGCATTTCAGTGCTAAGCAGGAAAGGGTTTGGGTCATGATGATTCACCCATCACTTGTGAATGAAGAGAATCGTAGGCTGAAAAATTAAATAGAAATCTCGTATTAAATTTTAGGGGGAGAGGTGCCATAAATGGCAGTAATCAGGGCTTTCTCTTGGTTCTGGGTTAGCAGTGATACTGGGATCAAACTGGGGTGGTCTATCCATGGCAAGATCCTTGATCCCTATGTTCTATGAAGTTCTATAAAGTTCTATGAATTCTATGAAGCCCCAGATTCTAGGACTTCTAAGAATGACAATCCTAAGGATTGTATATTGTATATTTATGCTTGTCCCATAATGATGCAAATGGTGGTACAGGGTTTAGGATGTCAAGGAATTGGGTGGTGGTCATCTCACAGGATACATGCAAAAATTTAAGGCCTTCCCACTTCATACATGACAATGGTATTAGAGAGTAAAAAAGGGACATTTTTAATAAGAGAAACTAGAGTCTCTAGACTCCCAACTTGAGTCAAGAGAGTTTGAAAAAGAAAGCAGACATTATTACAAAACTGATTATAGGGTCCAAAGGGGTGGCATTAGCAGTGCCTGTGTGTGCTAGCCTAGGATGGATGGCAGTTCGATTCCCAGTGTCCCGTATGGTCCCCCAAGCCAGGAGCAATTTCTGAGCACATAGCCAGGAGTAACCCCTGAGCATCACCAAGTGTGACCCCCCAAAATAAAACTGATTATAAATATTAATTTCATGACAGCTGAATTTTTATTTACTTTGTAATTGTTGATCAGTGGTCAGAATAATAGCACAAAATAGTTGCTCAAATAAAAATTGTTTAAATGAATACATTTACAAGTAATTATGGAGAAATAGATTGATTCATTCATGAAAAATAAAAAATCGCATATTTATATACAAAGATGATCATAATATTATATCTAATAGCACCAAATTACAAGCAGTATAAATGTCCAATGATTAAAGAATTATTAAGTGCAGTGAGGTGTATAATATGCAAAAATTAAATATGACTTCAAAATAAATCATTTTGAAGACTATGTAATTCACTAGGATGTACCCCACAATTATGCTATTGGAAAAACAAGCTGTTATGTTTGTAAGGGAATAATGTATGTGGTGGAAAAGGAAGAAATAAATGAGTAATTAATCATAACTTGGGAACAGTTATTTCTAGTTGATTGAGAAGAAACATATTTTTTTTTAAACTTCTCTAATATAAACATGGAAAATTTGCTTTTAAAAAACTGGATACATGCTGGGAACAGGGGTGGAGGGAGGACAATACTGATGGTGGGAATGCCCTTCATTCATTGTCACTATATACCATAAATAATTTTGTGAAAGACTTGTAATACACTTTGATCACAATAAAAATTTATTAAAAAAAATTGGTGCTGTGATAAGGATAGAGTAGGTCATCCAACTTACAACAGAAAATCTTGGATGATAACACATAATCAAGAATAAGAAGAGAGAGGGGCTGGAGAGATAGCCCAAATTAGGGCATTTATTTGCTTTGCATGCAGAAGGGTGGTGGTTCGAATCTCAGTATCCCATATGGTCCTCCGAGCCTGCCAGGGGCGATTTCTGAGCATAGAGCCTGGAGTAGCCCCTGAGCACTGCCGGGTGTGACTCAAAAAACAAACAAACAAAACAGAAGAGAGAAAGAAAAGGAATACTTCCTAGGGAACCTACAACATAGGAAATGATATGACAGAGACCCTTAGACTTCTTTCTTACTATCCACCTTCTATATGTCCCTGAAAACTGCAACCAAGAAAGTACATACATACGAACAGCATACATATATCAAAAAAGGGAATTACATTAAGCTCTAAGAAGTCAGTTTTTAATGAAAGGATCACCAAGAGGGTATCTATTGTAGAACTTATTATTGAAAATGTGTGCCCTAGTCCAATTTTAAAAATAAATCACACACTATATCCTGTATCCTTTACCAGGGCTCCAGAAATATGCACCACCATCTCTGAGTAAAACTTAGCTTTAATATGAGATTAAAGTAGAATGACTTAGCATTTCATCCCCCTTAGCATTTCTCCCTTGGAAGCAGAAGAACTTAAAGATACTGATCCTATCCCTCTACAGAAAGTGCGAAGAAGGGTTCCAATTTAAATGAACGGTTTCTGGTGAGATGTAGAGGCAGCCAAACTTATACTTCATATCTCTGCAGTGAGAAAGGGTCAAAGTCCTCAGTTTTTCTTTATCTTTCCACTTCAATGGCCTAGTATGAAGTTGATTACATTTGTCTATTCAGCCCTCATTTTACATCTCAAAAATTAATTACCTGCTAAAAACAGAAAATGAATCCAAAGTTATATAGTGTAATACTCAAAATAATATACATTAAAAATACTAATTTTGTAAGAACTAGGAAAATCACAGTATCAGTGAAAAGCAATGATCAGATGCCAGCTCCAAAATGATTAAGATGTTGAAAATACCTTAAAAATCATAAAATAATCAATACTCATCATAAACATGCTTTTACAAATATAAATCCCCTTGAAACAAACTAAAATTAAGTGAAATTGATAAAGAAATAAATACAGGAGCCAAGATGAACTTGTACAACTTTAAAATAAATCACCAAAATAAAACTCATTAGATTCTATACAGAGAAAACAGAGGATAAAGCTAGTGTTCTTGAAGACTGAGCAAAAGAATTAATAGAACTTGAGCAATCGAAAGAAAGTAGACCAAACAAAGAAATTAACAGAGTCTGAGGGACCTGTGAAATAATAACAGCATTAACTTATAAGTCATTATTTTAAGAAAGAAAAATAGTCAACTGAAACTGAAAATATATTCATATTATATCAAATACCCCCCAATTTGGTATGCATAACACACACATACACATGCGCGCACACACACACACACACACACACACACACACACACACACACACTGCCCAATATACAGATTCCAGATTCTGAATGAATTCAAATGTAGTGAATTCAAAGAAATTCACACTGGCACAACATAAGTAAAATTTAAAAATAAAGAAATCTTGAAACCAATCAGACATGAGGCACTACTTCTAAGGAAAATTCATTGAAATATTACTTGATTTTTCTTACAGAGCCATGGAGGAACAGAAGTAAAACAATTTTGAGGTATTGAAAAGCTAGAGCTTCTATCATGAAATTTATATCTGAAAAATATATTACTTAAGAATTAAGCAGAACTAAAGACATTCTCAAAATTTTCATATAGTAAGAGAATGTGTTGCCAGAAAAATCAGCACTAAAAGAAAACTTTAAATATTTGAGAATTCAGAAAGAGTATGGAACAAGTAAAATGGTACACAATGATTTTCATGGGTTTCTTATATCACCTGAGTTAAATCAAAATACATAAATCTTCATGATGTGATGGTCATTGTACATTGACAATTATGACAGTTATGTTTAAGAGGAGGTTGGGGCCAAAAGCCAAAAAAGTCCACTCCTGTGAGTGTTCTTGTGATTTTGTGCACAAAGAATGCACAAAAACTGAGTGTGACATAGCATCCAAAGGGGACTTGCTAACAAAATTCACTGGGGGAAGGGCTGTCACCTCAGGCTCCAGCACTACAAAGGTCAGAACCAAAGAGTGCTTCCTGGGGCCAGAGCAGTGACTGGCGCAGAGTGGTAAGGTGTCTGCTTTGCCGGTGCTAGCCTAGGACAAACCACAGTTCAATCCCCCATATGTTCTTCCCATATTATCCCCTATATAGCCCCCCAAGCCAGGAGCAATTTCTGAGTGCATAGCCAAGACTAACACCTGAGCATCACCGGGTGTGGCCCAAAAACAAAAACAACAACAACAAAAAAAGAGTGCCTCCTCTGAGGGGAAAGGAGAGAAGCAATGACTGAGAGAAAAGACTCACAAGCCAACATCAGACATGAATTCATGGCCTAAGGTGGGAGGATGCCAAATAAACCAGATGGATTTAAAGAACTTAAATTTTACACAAACTAAATCCTGCACAAACTAAATCCACCAGTTCAAACTCTAGTGCTGCCCTTACACCATGAAGATACTGACGGTTTCACTATTAGGAATTCGCAGTGAGAGGAAATAAGATTAAACTAATCATATAGGACTAGTGAATTAGGAGCTTTGGCATTTAAGAAAGATAAAAATGACCAGGAAATGGTTCAAGTCACAGAGCATATACACCTGCAAGGTTCTCAAGTACAATCTCTGAGGCCACATGCCCCCCTCCAAAACTGAAGATATGAGTCCTATAAAAAGAGGTAAGGAAAGAAGCACACTGGTTTTTGACTTAGGAGTGGATAAAAAAAAGAGTACTACTCAGCTATAAAAATGATAACTATACGGGGCCGGAGTGGTGGTGCAAGCAGTGAGGCATCTGCCTTGCCCACGCTAGCCTAGGTTTGATCCCATCTGGTTTCCCAAGCCAAGATCGATTTCTGAATGCATAGCTAGAAGTAACCCCTGAGCATCATTAGATGTGGTCCAAAAACAAAATAAAAACAAACAAAGATAAATGAGTCTGAAAGACAAATATAACTTAACTTATACATGGTATATAAAGAAATAAAGATATTAACAGACAAAACAAAAAGTTGAGCTATAAGAACAAAACAGAATTAGAAACAGAAGGGAAATCAATCAGTTCCAACTGTCATTTCCTAGTAGACGCTTCTCTACTCTAACTGCACTCACCTCTCTCTGTGGTGAGCTTCCTCTATCCTGGGATGGACCTAACCCTTAACTTTATTGTCTCAGGATATTGCAACTATACTATCTCGTTTTTCTTATATCCTAGAAATGAGTGAGTAAAAGGGGAGGAAAATAGTGCAGACCACAGTGTCAGAGAGAGAGAAGCAAATTACCTGCCTTAGGATGGGAGGAGGGGAAGAGATGTGGGAGGGAAATATTGATGGCAGGAAGGGTGCAATATTGAAGGACGATGTACATTGTATGACTGAAAGCAAACAATGAACAATTTTGTAACCACCATGCTTAAATAAAGCAATAAATATAATAATAAATTAGAATTTTGCTGAATTAAAAATATATAGAGAAGAAAAGAGGCCATTAATAACCTGGGTAAAGGGAAATCATTTCTCTGATGATCAATGGAAACTAGATTTTTGGTGTGCATAGGTGTTGATATTGTTATTGTTGTTGTTGTTGTTGTTGTATACATGAAAGAAATGTTATACACCAATGCTGTATGAGTTTATTTTTAATGAGGAAAGAGAATTTTACTTTAATGCCACCATCTAGTATAAGATCAACATTGAATACCCTAGTTTGATTTGAACGTCTTAGAACACATATTCTTTTTCTGGAATAAGCCTCACTTCCCTACTCATTAGCCTAAGAATGCTGGCAGTTTTAAAGATAAAGGAGCAGACAGATGGTGTTATGGGAAAAAATCATAGACCTAAATATGAAAAAGCTGGCAAGGAAAGAATATCAGCAACCAAAATCAGAATCGTGTTTTCATAAAATTGAAGATTTATTTTGCCTACCACACATGAAGGTTTACCTAGGAATTATGGAACCATGTTATAAAAAGTAAACATTTAAATTTGAAGAATTGTTATAAAAACAGCTAGATTGTCAAAAAATAAGACTAGCTTGGTCATAATTCAGTAAGTTTGTAAAGAACAAACTGTAAAACTCAAGGATGTTAATAACTTCATAGAGCTTCAAGAGGTAAGACATTAAAACAATTTTTAAGAAGTACCAATACAAAATATAATTTTAACACAAGACATTAAAATGAAAAATCACCTTATATTAAAATGCATATGTCTGCGTTTTTATGTGGATATGATTGCAAATTGTGGTACTTTCATAGTGTGAATATTTTAATATATTATACATTTCATTCTCATTTTATGAATTTTTATTTGCATTCTTATGTTCACTATAGCAGTCCTGCTCTTACAATAGCCAAAATCTGAAAACAAACCAAGTTTCCAAGAAGTTGACTGAATAAAGGTACTATGGTACTTATACACAATGGACTACTACTCTGTTGTCAGAAAATATAAAAATGCAGTTTGTTGCTATTGATGGAAGGATTGGGGTAGTATATTGCTGATTAAAGTCAAAAGAGGGACACACACAGAATGAGCTCTCATAATTGGAATATTAAAAAAATCATAAAAGGGGTAAAATTTTCCAAAGGCAACAGAAACTGAGAAAGGTTCTTCAGTAGAAAGCTTACCCCAAGGAAAAATGAAAGTAGGGAATCAGATAGGAGAAGAAGTGGACACAGGGACAATGGAAGAAGGAATTAGACACATTGCAGTGTGTGATGCTGGGATGATTTATCCAAGAAATTCTACTGTTAACAGTACTATAAGTCACTGTGCCTAGAATAAAAATTTTTAAAGAGAAAATCTTTTTAGCTATTTATAGAACAGTACAGCACTAACTGCAACCTATTTTTTTCATATCTTTCCTCCATTAATGTCCTTCACACATTGTAAATTCCTAATATTTTATGAATGAACAAAAAAATCTCTAGAAATGTAAAAGCTTTTAGGGTACTGAAATATTATAAATAAGAAATAAAACTGAAGAGATAGTAAGGGGAGCAAGTTACTTGCATTACATATAGCTGACCCTGGTTCAATCCCTAATATCAGTGGTATGATACAATCTCCCTCCTTCCCCAAAGGAAAGAAAAAGTATAGGTAAAGCAATTTATTCTTTGTGCTTCTTGTTTTAACTTCATAAGCCTATAAAAAAAATCAGATTACTTATCTACAAATGAAACCCAAGAAGCCCTCACAGACATGTCTCTCTGCCTTAAAATAGCTATGTAGTGAAAAATCTTATGGATATGTTTCCTAACTTTGCCTCTCACAGGTACCTTTTTGCAATGCAATTATTGTTATGCTCAGCTTCTGGATTTATGATTCTTATCATTCTTATAAAAATGAATAGTTAACAGTCTTATGGATTGGTACTGGAATGCTGTATGTCTGGAACTGAACTCTGTTTTTGTTTGTTTGTTTGTTTGTTTTTTGTTTTTTTTGGGGGGGTCACACCCGGCAGTGCTCAGGGGTTACTCCTGGCTCCATGCTCAGAAATTGCTCCTGGCAGGCATGGGGGACCATATGGGGCACCAGGATTCGAATCGATGACCTTTTGCATGAAAGGCAAACGCCTTACTTCCATGCTATCTCCTGGGCCCCTGGAACTAAACTCTGAATATCTTTGTGAATCACAGTGTTTTAATAAAAAATAATAACAAATTAGGAAAAAAACACAAATGATAGCAGCCAATAGTAAAAAGTGTGAAGAAAAACATTAACAGAGAAAAAACACTTTATGTTGGCTACTCTCAACTTTGACACCTCTAAAATTTTAAAGAAAGCTGTGAATAAACTTTCCACTTAGAAGGCAGGCTGATTCAATTCTGCTTGTAGATAAATAATGCAAATGTTTGTGAAGAGAAGCATGAAATCTCATTAAAGTCAAGCATAAAATAACTTGTAAGATGTTTTTAATAAATACACAATTGGGCTTTCTACTTTCCATGTCAATGTTATCTAAAGTACAATTGAAAAATCCATTTTATCTTATTTATACAAAGGGACCGTTTATGTGGCAAAGTAGAGATCTGTACATTTTCCTTTAACTTTAGACCAGCAGCCACTGACTCATTGCAGCTCGCCTAATTTAAGTGTTTTCAATCCTAGAGAGGAGCATGCAGATGAACCTCACCATCTGTTCTCTATTATCTCTCCAAGGCAATGAAACCAAAGAACTTTGTCTAATACCCAGGACATATCCTTAGTCTCTCAAACTCAATCATCTGGTCAGAAATGAAGGCCCGTTGACTCTAACTTAACCAAACCTCCTCTTTTACTTCCCACACCTCAACATCTCTTACAGTCACCAACCTGTCCAGCATCAATCTATTGTACTCCTTAACTGCTACCAAAGTGCCTAGATAGATACCACAGAGCGGAAAATATTCCTGCTGCACTCAAACTCAACCCTGTTTTATCACATGATCATGTCCTTGATCACTCAGCAGCTTCATTTCTCACCACCAATTCTTCTGACATCTAGTCACACTAACCTATGTACTTGTCTTTATTTCTGTCCAAATTTCCCTTATTTCTACATCATGAACTCTGTATCTTAAGATGAGCCTAAAGAGAGCAGAGACTTAGTCTTTGTTGACTGCCTTGTCCAAATCCTCTCCTATTCTCAGAGTGTTTGCAGTTTGCAAAAGCTAACTTGAAAGCTTCACATTGGTTTCATTATATGCCTTTGCCTACAACTCAGTTAAATGATCACACCAAACACAAGGGCTGAAGGGAACAATTACTGAGGTGCACCATACCTGGAGGATCTGTCAGCTGCCCCACATATACCAGGAAACTGTCATATAAACAGCAACAACAATATCCAGATGTTCAAAAATCCAAAGAAAAGCTATTTTTCTTGAAATAAAGCCAATTAGAGACTTAATTTAATCCATTTAGAAAATAACTTCACTAATTTACTACAATTTATAATAACACTATTATAAATATTAATAATAAATACAAAAAGTTATTTAGGAATAAACACAATCCAATGAAAGAATAAGTCACCATATCTAAGAAGAGTTAAATTTAAATAACGCAAAATACTCAATATTAGAAACTTTGGTATAAATTAGCATATTAATAAGAGAATTATTATTTGTTCAGGCATTAGGCATTGGATACAATTCCAAATTAATTCTGTTATAAGATGCAAAACATTTGATATAATATTTATTTTATATTACAATATATAATATTTCTTTGCAGTGCTAATTCATAAAGGTAAATAAATTTTAAAAGTTATGTATGTAACTATATAACAGAATAGCTACTGAAATTTCATATTTGATAAATACAAATTTTATATTGAAATTTAATAGCAACATAAATTAGCTAACCTGGTAAAAAAATTATATGGATAGTATATCAAATTATATGGATAGTATGTCAAAAACAAAAATGGCAGGAAAAAATCTTGAACAGCTAAGAATTAAAACCTATAAAGAAACCAGAGATGAAATCTGCAAGATTATATATAAATCTGTTCAATTCTATAAAGTACAAAAATAAGATGCAAATAAAGAATGCAACTTTAACTTATCCTGGAGGTTTATTTAAATGAAAATTTCATTAAATTCCAAAAAAACAGTCTTTTTTGTTGCTGTTTTCTGAGACATGCTCTGTGATACTCAGGGCTTACTCTGGCTCTGTGCTCAAAGATCACTTCTGTAAGAAAACAGGGGGCACTATCAATGGCCTGGTATTGAATCTGGGTTGTTACGTGCAAAGCAAGTGCCCTCCCTTCTGTACTCTCTTCAGTCCCATACCAGGAAATGTTTAATTCTCGGATGAAGTTTCTGTAAAGTTCATCTTAACAAATAAAAAAAAACCCAGGCTAGTCCATTCTTGACAAATAAAACAGAAAACTCAGGGAGAAAAATAGATTGAGATCATCCCCTAAAAGTAAAGCATATTATCAGTTACACTAGTTAGAAGGTATGACCCTAGTGCACAAATAAGCAGAAAATATAGCAGATAAAAAGCTCCAGGTGTAGGGAAAAAGAAACTGATTTAACACAGCCATTTCTTGCTACATAGCCATTTGAAGGCAAGAATTAATTTATGAATAATTTCACCTAAAATTCTATCTATATTAGAAGATTTAATTTATACAAAAGATCAGTTAGGAGTCCCTCAAAGAAACACTGTTCTGTGAAAGTCAGCCAACAGGCAAACCTCTTTGGAATTAGATGGTTGGTACATGTTCTACAGAGTTTCCCTCAGAAACACTCCAGTCTGCAGCAGTGAGTGGTAAGCTCTTTGTTTACACTGATTACTAGCTCAAGAGAGTCAGTCACTAACCATCATGAATTATTTATCATGATTGTTTTAAGAGTACAACAGCTATAAAAATGAATGTGTACAGTCATAGTAAATGGAATTTTTAAATTTAAAATTAAACTTGCCTTTGTGATAGCAACTGAAATTTTAAACTCAAAATTCTCATTTTGTTTAAACTGTGAATGATGATGAACACCAGGATTATTTGTACATTCTCTTATATTTTCATTATTTTACAATTTCACTGTCTTTTTTATTGATAATATGGGTTTACAGTGTGAATGTTTATATATTTTAGGGGTGCAGTATGGTACTTCTCCACAGTCATAATCTAAGTACTAATATCCCTTCACCACTGGAACTCTTCCTTCTACTTCCCACCCCCTTAGAGAATTTATTGATTCATCAGAACATAAGATTTTGTTTCCACTGGACATTGCATATTGCTTTACTTGGTTTCTTTATAAACCACATATAAGTGAATCCAGTGTTTATCATTACATTATGACTTATCTTACATAATGTACACCTTAATTCCATCCATGTTGTAAAAGGCAAATTTGTGCTTTGTAGCTAATATTCCATATATGTATATATATGTACCATAATTTTTTACTCACGTATTCATGGATAACTGTTGTTTCCACACTTGGTTATTGCAAATTTCACTGTAAGGAATAGATATGCATATGTATTTTTAAATTATATTTTTGTTCTTAGGATAGATACAAAGGACTAGAATTGTAGGGTCATATAATTTTATTTTTCATTTTTTGAGAAGTGTTCAAAGTATTTTCCATAGAGACTGAACCAGTTTATATTTCCTATAGTAAATCAGGTCCTTTTCATCATTCTGCCTGTATTTGTTGTTTCATTTACTTTTGCTTTTAAATATAGGTCACTCTCATTGGTGAGTTAATAGATCATTCTCATTTTGATTTTCATATCCTAGTAATCAATGGCAATGAGCATTTTTCCTATGCCATTTTGTTAATTTTTTAAATTCCTTATAGTTGAGATATTAGTTTTTTATAATTTTTTTATTTTATTTATTTATTTATTATTATTATTTTTTTTTTGGTTTTTGGGCCACACCCAGTGACTCAGGGGTTACTCCTGGCTATGCGCTCAGAAGTCGCTCCTGGCTTGGGGGACCATTTGGGAAACCAGGAGATCGAACCGAGGTCCGTCCTAGGCTAGCGCAGGCAAGGCAGGCACCTTACCTCCAGCGCCACCGCCCGGCCCCAATTTTTTTTTATTTTAATCATAGCGGTTTACATGTCATTCACAGTAATATTCCAGTTTCACATAAACATTGAATCAGGGGAATTCCCATCACCAAGTTGTCCTCCCTCCACCTCCGTTCCCATTCTGCCTCCCATATCCTCCACCCTCTCCCTGGGGTCTTCTAAATTGAGTGACTCCCTCTGTTTCTGGTTTATTACTTAGTGATCTTATATATGATTGGGCTTGGTGTCTCCATTGCTTCTCCCTCTAATTGGGAGGCAGGATTAGATAGTTCAAGTTTTGTGGTTTTGTTTGGGGAAAAGAATGGGGTAAATAGAATGGGGTAAAAATTAAGTATGCCTACAATGGGAAGAGTCCTTCCAGCTGCTCTCATCCTCAGTTTGAGAGAAGAGGAAAAGAAATGGTGAAACACCACAACATTTTACAAAGACATATCAAATAAGACATCTAGTGAGCACTGCAGCGATAAAGATATGCACCACATAATTGCCATGGTCTTGAGATAAAAAAACATGGCAGAGCGCAAAAAATCAAAGAGAAAAGAAGAAAGAAAAAGTACGTATATAAGTAAAATGTGGACTACTACTTATATATCTACACCAAAATAAGAAGGTTGACAAAAACTAGATCAGAGAAAAATAAAATAGCAATAAGAAAAATAAATTTAAAAAGATTATTTTGAGCTTCTCGTCTCTCTCTCTTTTGTGGTTTTTGGGTCCCACCCAGTAATGTTTAGGGGGTTACTCCTGGCTCCATGCTCAGATAATGGTCCTGGCATGCCAGGGGACCAAGTGGAACACTGGTATTCCAACCAATAACCTTCCACGTGTAAGGCAAATGCCTTACCTCCATGCTATCTCTCCGTCCTCCCCCCCCTTTTTTTCCCTTCTGCATAGGCACATTAGGAGGATACTACTAGAAATTTCCTGATTACATCAACTTATCCTACTCAATTATTTTTTTCATACTTATGACACTATCAAGTCATCAGACTGTGAATTTAATAAACACTCCCTTGAACCCAACACACTGTGAGTCCCTGATAAGGATATGCAGATTTTTTTTTGTTTTTTTGGGCCACACCTGGTGACGCTCGGGGGGTTACTTCCTGGCTATGTACTCAGAAATCTCTCCTGGCTTGGGGGACCATATGGGACACTGGGGGATTAAACCGAGGTCCGCCCTAGGCTAGCTCTGGCTAGGCAGATGCCTTACCATTCTCAGGCCCCTGACATGCAGATTTTAAAAGCTCACAGTGGACTGGGAAGATAGCTACAGTGGTTAATAACATGCTTAGCTCATACAAGGCCCTCAGGTTGATTCTTAGTGTCTCATGACCTCTAAGTAGCTCTGGCACTAAACCATCCGGCTCACACAGCTAGGCCAAGCATTTCAGTGTGGCCTCTCTAAAAAACTATAAAAGGCAGGGCTAGAGAGAGGAAAGGGTTAAGTCTTGCATGTGACTTAATCTCAGTTTGATCTCCAGTACCACATAGTCCCCCTAAGTATTGCCACTGTGGTTCTAGATAATTCCCAGCATTTCAAGGCCTAAAAAGTACAACACCTACCCAGGTGGCCAAGAATTGCCAGAAGAGTCCCTCAGACCTGAGTGCTGCTTAGGAGTCCCCCACATATACAATCACAGAAAGGTCTGCACATCTCATTCTTTGAGTTTAAAATTTGTTCATCACAAATTTAAGTCACATTGAATGTTTGGGAGACTATTCAACACGTAAGTATAATAGTTATCCTAATTCCAAAGAATGGAAGCACAGAGAAGGGAGAAATTCAAAGGAGAGTAGGCAGTGATCTGACCAGGGAGGATGGGTAGGCAGAGAGAGAAGGAAGAACTTTGTGGGTGGTAGGAACAGGATGAGAGGGGGCTCAAAAGTGCAGGATTGCTGGCATGAAACTAAGGTCAGAGCATCTGGTAAGAATTCATGAATCTGTCTACAGAGAAGATATTTGGTACTAATGATTTTCTGTCGGGTTCTCTTTGTCAGTTTATAGCACAAGGCTAAGTCTAAATTATTCTATATTCTTTGATATAGCTGCTTGAGAATAAAAAGTTTGCAACTTAAAATCCCATTTTAGATTGATGAGGGCTGGTAGCATTTTCCTAAATCATCCTTCACCTCAGATTCAGAATGATTTCCCCAGAAGGTCATAGAGTCCTAGGTGACCAGATTATTTTGCCTTAATGAGTCTCTCCATAGCTTCCATATTCTGTGCATCAGAAGCTTGAGAACATTCCCACTGGTCTGGCTCTGTCCCTAAAGACTGTTTGCCATAAGATCAGGGACATCTACCAATTTTATCTAACACAGATTAATTATTAGGTAGAAACCATGTGCAATACATATGAAAAATGATACAGAAATAGAAAATAAGTCATAATCAGGGTCTTATTGGAATTCACAGTGTTAAGTCTGTATGAGTGGTTTTGTTCAACAATGAATGTCTGAACTTTTATACAGAATATGGTAATGGATCTTGAGAGGAGGAAAGACATGGTTTGTTGCAATTTAGTATGTTACATGAAATCACATGAGCTGTGGATGCTGATCAACATGGAGGGGTAAAGGTTAGAAAACCTCACAGAAGTTCAAGAAAGGTATGATCACATGTCAGGAAATCTTCATGGAAGCACTAATATCTGAACTTAAAGACGCAATAGCAGGGGCCAAAGTGATATACATTGTATAGGGCGTTTACTTTACAGATAGCCCACTCAGGTTTAATCACCATCATCCCATGTGGTCTCCTGAGCCCACCCTGAGTAATTCCTGAGTGCAGAGTTGGGAAAAATTCCTGAGCATTACTGGGTAGAGTCCCAAAACAAAACAAAAACAATAGCAGTTACTCAAATGAAGAAAGAGGATAGTGTTAGGATTGAACCCAATTTAAGTATTATTTTAGAGGTTGGGCTTTGGTGCCTGAATAAGCTGAAACTATAGAATAAGGATAGTCAAGAAGGATCATCAAACTTGCATTAACTGCCACCAACAAGAGAAGGGTTCCGGTAAAAGGACAAATTAGTTGATTTTGATGAATTTAAGATAAATTTGCCACATTTTTGGACCACTTCATCCACTCATAGAAGTTATAAATTCAGTGGAGACAAGAGTAGGAAATCGTTTTGGAATCAGTAAGGCACCAATGTGAGAAGTAACATCAAAGTTGATGAGAACAAGTGAGCAAGAATGGGAATTTGAAGCAGTAATAATATTCAGAGATGGAGAAAGGAAGGAGAATCAGTAAATAGTTGTAAAAGTAATGGGAAGATGAATAGTTAAAGTGATATAACACACAGGAGGGATGAATCAATAGTCTCAACCAGTGAGGTCCAGAGAAATGGACATTACCATTGGTGATTATCACAACATCATTAGCACTGGTGGATATCACAAGACCTATCTATTTCCCAAAAAGTGGTGGAGATTGAAGGCAATTCACCATCCGTGAGATATATTGGAAACTGAGGAAATAAAAACTAAAAACATCAGTTTTTTAGATTATGAAAGAGGAGTATGGTATGGTACTTGAAAGGAAGAATACTTATTCCCAGGAGAACTGATGCTTACATGAGGAAAAGCCACTGGAAATAGAATCAAATTAAGGAGAGTAAAAACCCTTGGAATCTGAAATGTTGGTGGAAGACAGTCAGTTCTTCTGGAGAACTCAAGACCCAGTAGCACAGCACAACTTTGAGGCAAGTGCTCCATCAGAGAATGCAAGGTCATTGGCAAGCCATTAATTTTTCCCAGCCCAAGTCAGAAAGGACATATAAAGGAGTCCTCAGAGTAACCGAGTAGGAGACAACACCTTAAATCAGAACAAAAATTAAAACCATAACTCTTTACTTCCATTGACATTTTCCTTTAACAAAATAAGAGCAGGAATCATTTAATAGGTAAAACAACTAAATATCCTACACTAAATTGTTAAATGGAAAAACATTGAAAAGGAATATCAATTCTTCCACAAATAATAAGAACCACATATTTCCGCATTTTTCCATAAAACTAAGAAAAATAAAGAAAGGCTGGGAGCCAGGGGCCAAGTGATCTCAGATGCATTGGCAGGGAAATAAGTAAGGAAGAACTAAATATCAAAACCAAAGTCAATGAAAATAGAATCCTGGGACCTAAACTTAATCTACACTTAAAGGGGCCTGTTATATTGGTAGGTTAGGGGTCAAAGTGTAGTGGGACAGGATGCAGTCTGGTTTTATTGGTGGAGAGAGGTTGACGCTGGTGATGAGAAGAGCCCTGACTCATTGTATATTTGAAATTCAATTATGAAGGACTCTGTAGATCACAATTATTTCAATATATTAAAATTAAAAAAAAAATAAAAGTGTGGTCACAAAGCAGAACAAATTATCCAAATATTTTTAAATGAGGTCAGAGTTTTAAGAATTTTGAAGCTCTGAAACAAGCCAGAAATAGAAAAGCAGAGATATTATATAATTAAACAAATGGCACATATAAAGTCAGAAGTGGCAATTCAAAACATTAAAAAATTCAGAATCTAAATCAATATTAAATTAATAACAGTCGTGGCTGAGGAGCAAGTACAATGGGTAGAGGGCTTACCCTGCATGTAGCTGACCCTTGCAATCTCCAGCATCATATATAGTCCCCTAAGCACCAAACCAGGAATAATCTCAGAGCATAAGGATGTCACCTCCCATAAAAAAGAAACAGTCAAATATAATATAGGAAATTGAATAAAGTCAATTCATACGGTCATATTTCCAAACATTTTAGGTACTTATTTTCAAAGTACACTTGAATGTATGATGAATTTATAAAGCAATACTATTTCAATTTTTAAAAATCAAGTTGTATGTCTTTAATAACCTGGACGTGTGGCTCAGTGTCTTGGAATGGTAACAAATCAATACTCAGGACTGCCCCAGTTGCTAAGTGCAATTTTGGCAGCTCTGCTCTCTGCAGATCCTGACAGTGCTATGGTTTCTAACTGGACTGCAGCCAGTTATGGGCAAGCATCACAAAAGGGTGCAATCTGCAGTGATGGCAATCGACACAATGAATGTTCAAGCACCACAGTTAGGAAGAGAGGCTCACAGAGAACATGAATGCAAACATGCAAAATAGGGATACAATATTAGACAAGTACAGCAGCCAAGCATGTATGTGACTTCCCAAACACTGCATCAACAACAAAGGGAAGATGGGAATAATGACAAACACAGAAACATGTGTACACACATACAACTTTATCTGCCAATTGTACTTCAATAAATATTTGAAAATATTGGTGGGAAAATAAACTATACCTCAAGAAAATTTTCCTAAAGTACAAATAAATGCATCTATATATTGAAAGCATATACTTCTTACTATGAAAAATAGATCCGAAATGTTAACACAAAGTAAAAGTATTAACCTTTAACTATAATAAAATTTTTTTAGGAAAGTGGGAAAATAGTCTAAGTCATCTATAAAGAAGGAACATTAGCTCAGAGTAGACATCTATCTTGACAGGAATATTTTAGCCTGAAAAACAATGTAGTACTTTTAACATATCAAAGGAAATGCAAAACACGGTTTAACCTCTGTTCACAATTTCCTTCCTTATAAAGGTCACAAACACACTAGAATTCAGAAAATAATGTTTCTATGAGCCTATCTTCTAGAAACCATTAAACTTCCATCACAAAATAAACAGAAAAGCTTTAATTATATATCCAGGAGTATTGAATGTATTTACCTACTGAAATAAAACTAATGGATGAAATTAAGTATAATAATATGAAATTGTACCTATTCTAAAAATGTAGCAAAAATTAAATGAGCTAAGGGAGAGTTTAGGGAATGCAAAATAAGGTAATTTTCCTATAGCTATAAAATGATTTTGTGTGTTAAAGTTAGCAAAACTGGTAGCCAGAGCTGAATAGAGAGGTGTACCAAAAAGATGGCATTAAGAGACTTAGAGCAGACAGACTATGGAAAAAGACTATTGTTAGCCATAATACAGGCCACAATAGGAAGCCAGTAGGCTATAGAGAAATGAAAAGTGACTAAAGTTATTAAAAACTGAGCTATGTTTAAGCAATAATCAGCATGTTCTTAAGACTTACTAATAACATAAGAAAGGGAACCAGAGTAGTGGCAAAAGTGGTAGGGCGTTTGCCTTGCATGTACTAACCTAGGATGGATCGCAGTTCGATCCCCCGGTGTCCCATATGGTCTGATTTCTGAGTGCATAGCCAGGAGTAACCCCTGAGTGTCACCAGGTGTGGCTCAAAAACCAAAACAAAAAAGAGCAAAAGGAGGCTGGAAAATGCATAACTGTAAGCTTTTTTAAATTTTTAAATAATCATTTTGAAATGTTCACAGTTGAGTTTTAGTCATAGAATATACACTGCCCTTCACCAATGCAACTTTCCTACCACCAATTTCCATCTCGTCCCCTTCCCCTTGTCTCTGGGATGGGTTCTCTCTCCCTCTCTCCTCTCATCTTTCTTTGCATATTACTTTATCTCCTTTCAGCACCCAGTCCACAGTGATCTTTTCCAACTGTCATTGTAGGGGTAGTTGTCAGTGCAGTTTAGTACTCTAACTGTATTCACAACTCTTTGTGTCAAGCTTCATATCATGGGCTGGTCCTTCCAACTCAAACCTCTATTGTTACTGGATATTATTACCACACTGTCTTTTATTTCCTTATATACCACAGATGAGTGAGATTATATCTATCCCTTTACCTCTGATTCATTTCACTCAGCATAATTTTTATGCCTATCCATGTACAGGCAAATTTCATGTCTTCATTTTTCCTAATAACTGCATAGTATTCCATTGTGTAAATGTACCACAGTTTCTTTAGCCACTCATCTGTTGTCAGGCACCTGGGTTATTTCCAGATTTTGCTATTATAAATAAAATAGCTGTGATGAACATAAGAATGCAGAGGGTTTTTCTGAGTGGTATTTTTGGGTTCCTAGGGTACATCCCTAGGAGTGGTATTGCTAGAGATAAGAAAGCTCAATTTCCAGTTTTCTGAGGAAAATCCATATTGTCAAAAAAGCTGGACTAGATGGCATTCCCACAAGCAGTGAATGAGATACTTGTCTGTGACTTATGATTTTAGGTTCAATATTAAGGTCTTTAATCCATTTTGATTTAACATTTGTGCATGGCATTGAAGAGAGGTCTAAGTTCATTTTTTTGCATGTAGTTGACCAATTTTCTCAACTAATTGAAAAGGTTTTCCTTGCTCCACTTTGTATTTCTTGCCCCTTTATCAAAGATTAATTGTTGTATTCTGGAGTTCATTCTCTGAATAATCAAGTCTATTCCATTGATCTGAGGGTTCGTCTTTATTTCAATACCATGTAGTTTTTATAACTATTGCTTGGTAGTAAAACTTAAAGTTGGGGAAATCTTCTCACAATAATAAATGCATCAATAAATGCAAATATAACTCACCTAAAAAGTTAGTTTTGGGGCATTTTACTTTATTGAGGTAGTATGGTATACAAATGTGTTAGTGTGTTTCTTTTTGGCTGTACAAAGTTACTCTGCCTTCACTATTGTTCTTGGGTCATTTCTAGTGGCCCCTTCCCTTGCCAATCACTCCCCATCTTCCAATCCCCACTTGGTAACCTCTTAACTGTTCTCAGAGTCTAATAGTTTGTTTTCATTGAACACTGTCTATTGCCATGCTGTTTTATTACACACCACATGAGACATTTGGCTTCTTCCTAATAAAAAAAATTCTCATATTGACTTCTTTCAGTTCCCAAGAGACCAAAAAGAAAAATAAAAGGCAGCTGTTAAGGATAAAGAAGGTAGATGTTATTGGTATGTACCCCACCTTGTTGTGCAGAGAATCCTGCTTTAAGAATGCACACGGAACTTTCACAAAAGTTAGCAATATATTGCCACAAAAACTACAATACACTTTAAATATACAAACAATGTATTCTGATGAAGAATTTTTTAGAATAAATTAAAAAACACTTCATGAAATCTTGTGTCTGGGAGGAACTATTTTGTTATTTTTGTTGCTGTTGCTGTTGTTGTTTGGAGACCATACTGCTGATTATCAGAGCTCCGCACTCAGAAACTGCTCCTGGCAGACTCAGGGAACCCTATGGGATATTGGGGATCAAACCTAGGTTGGGCCTGTGTGCAAGGCAAATGCCCTATTCATTGTGTTATTGCTCCAGCTCTCAGGAACTGTAAAAAATATATCAGACAGTACAGAGGGTAGGGAATTTGCCTTGCACCCAATTGACCAGGGTTCAATCCCTAGAATCCCATATAGTCCCAAGCACCCCTTCACCCTCTAATAACAACAACACTGGCAGATATTTACCTAGTGGTTGCTTCATGGAAAGGAAAGCACAGCTGCACGGAGAGTGGCACCTTGGAACCTTGTGACAAATTGAGGAGTCTCAGGACATTGGGTCAGTTAGGAAACAGGGATTTGCACTGGGAAGGTCTGACTCTCAGGCCACAACTCCTGACAGAAAGCAGTCGTGTCATTACAGCTTGTTAGCTTCAATTATGTGTTGGGGGGGTCACTCCTTCAGGAAAGCATTTCAGCATGCAAGCAGATGATGTTTCTAGAGATTACACTGAATCTACTCTAATTCTATTTTATTAAAATTTCAAGTTTGGAACTCCATCATTAATACTCCAAAACTATCTGCAATACCCCCACCCACATGGGTTGTGATGTCAAGAGAGAACAATGCCATGAGGACCACATCACAACAGGTTCCTCCTCCAGAAGAGGCTTTCAACATTTTACGTTTAATTAATTCCTTAATTTTCTAATGTTTATGAATACCAGCTATTCCCAGTAAATTATAGTCCCATTGATGGGGGAAGAATCAAGTTCTGTGATTATTATTCATGTAAGAGGACTGAATGTCCCCCTCACAATAGGGACACCAAGAGCAGCCTGACCACCCTGTTAGGAAAGAACCCAAGGGGAAACAAAACACCTCTCCAAACCACCTAGAATATGCTCAGAACATGAGCCATTCTATATGCATTCGCCAAGTGGAAGGAGATTACTGCTGAAATAATAGTAAAGCACAGATGAAGTCAGGGTGGGGCTTTGCTCTTTATAAAGCCCTTCAGACAGCTCACATTTCTTCTGAAGGTACCCAGAAAAAGAAAAAAGGATCCCCAAAAAAGATTCCAGTCCAATAATGGCAGGTCGCCATGGGAGCTGACTTTTCTGGTCAAGTCTCCTAGGGCAGACACGATGGAGGAACATGCCAGAATCACAGGTATATAATTAGAAACACCTAAAGACATAACTTAGCCTACTTTGATTTTAGCTCTTCGCCCCAGTACATTCCTAATAGAGCTTCACCAGCCAGGGTTCCCCTGAATAAAATCTTCTCACTTGTCACCCAGACCTAATTCTTAGCATCCAAGTGAAATAGATTCATGAATTATAGCATCAAAACATGAAAGACCTGGCATTATAACCAGGGGCCTTTTTCTAAAATGCAAACAACAACAAGGAAAGCTAATGCCAATTTGTCAGCATGAATTTCTGAGATAAATATAAAGTAACTGAGCCACCCTGCTGGGTAAAGTTTAAAAACCTGAGTGCTGCAAAAAAAAAAAAAAATTCCTGGCATTAAGCATGATAAGATTAGAGATACTCTGTAATAAACTTTAAAAAGAGGAAGTAAACCTTTCTTGGTACATCACTGCTAATGGACCAAAGGGTGAGTCTCCTGCAGGGAAACTGTTTCCTCTAGGGTTTTATCCTAACAGGGTGGTCAGGCTGCTCTTGGTTTCCTTATTGTGTGTGTGTGGGGGGGGGGGATATTCAGTCCTCTTACATGAACACACTTCCTCCATGGGTGAAGGAGCTGCAACACTAGAGGAGGCCTTTCTCCAAGTTGGTCTGTCTCATTGCTTCCTCTCAGGTTTTTGTACTAATGGGTAAATTGAAATGAAGTGTTGTCAATCACAGGATTACTAATAAGAGGGTTTCATCCTAGCACTTGGACAGCTGCACAGCTAATTAGGCTTCTCGTTCAGATTTCTAAAAGCAAACGAGAGAAAGAAATGGGGCCAGAGTTGGAGAATTTGCTGAACCAGAGACAGCACCATGGAACTGCCACTTAGCACTAAGAATTCTAGAACAGCGTAAATGGTAGCCACTTTGTGACTTTTATTCTGGATTTTGAAGCAGAGATCCAACTGCGTGGCCTTTTGCAAATGCTTTCCCGGATGGAGAGGGAAGTCACTTCTGCTTCAAGTCCTCACTTCGATTTTCCATGAGCCTCCATTTCTGTGCATCCTCCATTTTAACTCAGTGTTACTTTGTTAGTCTTCAATATTCACCCTGAAATTAGTGAGCTCTATTTTTTTGGGGGGTCACACCCGGCAGTGCTCAGGGGTTACTCCTGGCTCCATGCTCAGAAATTGCTCCTGGCAGGCACGGAAGACCATATGGGGCACTGGGATCTGAACCGATGACCTTTTGCATGAAAGGCAACCGCCTTACCTCCATGCTATCTCCCGGGCCCCGAGCTCTATTTTATATAAGAAAAAAAATGAGTAGAGAAGAAGAATATGCCTAAAACTACATGACTGTGAGTGGGAGCCCCAGATCTGAAACTCAGATGTGTCAGTCTGTTTCACGCTAATGTTGCTGTTTTCACTTTCCCACCTGGACTCCCTGAAGAACACAAAGTCACTGAGTTTTGTAGATATGGAATCATGTTCAGGAGTTCAATCTCTATAAGTAATCAGTTTCCTCCCCTCTTGATTCCATGCCCTTTTCCAAGCATCCAGAATGGTAACAAATCCCCACCAGCCCCTAAAGGATTCTTTTCTCATGTGGACCCTTTCCTGCTGCCTCAGCACAGAGCAGATAATCTCTCTCTGGATTTTCAGAGCTATCCTCATTCGTCCATGAGTCACCAAACTCTTCCCTCTAAGCTTCCTTCTTTTGAGCTACTGAATACCATGCTTTGGTACTAAGCTGAGATCCTAGCCTGGACAGTAGTTGGGGGGCGTGAACCTTGGGCCTCCTTTTTGGGTTATTTTTCTTTTTTTTTCCACCCTGATACTTGAGTGTGATATTAGAAGCAGCCTCTTTGTCTTTGGCCATTTATCAGCTGGTTAGAAGGAACTTCTGCTGTGTGTGATTAAAACCTCCCACACCCTGAGCCACCAAGAAAGGCAAACAGCCAGAAACTGAGCAGAAGGAAGAAGGAAGTTCTCGGGGAACAAGAGAGATAGACATAGCTTCTGGGAAGATCAATCTGAAAGGATCAAAGCTGGGCCTTCTCTTCAGAGAATGGTGCCTGACCAGTGGATTGGACTCAGTTTTGTCAGAACATTTCTTTAACCACCTCTTTGTAGAGGAAGTTTATGACCTCATATCCCTCTGCTCAACAATCACCTAAATGGGAAAGTCAAAACATCTGCCACTTTCCTTGAACAGGGATTATTTTAACCAGAATGGTTTTATTGCAATTTCCATTACCAATGGTTCACTCCTGGAGCATTTCTCTAGGAAAGGAGCCAATTGGACTAGTTGCAGGGGTCTCAAACTCGCGGACCATGGGCCGCAAACGGCCCTCCGTACAACATTTTGTGGCCCTGCCCTAGACGAATCATTTTTTGTTTTGTTTTAGTTGTTTGGGTCGCACCCTTCAATGTTCAAGGCTTACTACTGACTTTGCACTCAAGGATCACCCCGACTTTGCCTCCTGCGGCCCCCAGGTAAATTGAGTTTGAGACCCCTGATAGTGTATATACCCACTTCATTCTTCCTGAATCTTTCAAGTTGAGGCTTCCAGAGGCTTTCCCCATAATGAAAACATCACAGAAAGGATTCAGTGTTATCGGGTATGTTCAGTGCCAGAGCCCAGATGGCATCAGGTCTCTCTGGTTAGCCAGGAAGGAAGAAAGAAATCAGGTTTGTAAAGTATAGTCACCACCCTGATGTGTTATCAACATAGCACCTGTTTCTGTGAAAAATCCCCAATGGGAGTCTCCTATTAGAATGGTGTGTGTGTGTGTGTGTGTGTGTGTGTGTGTGTGTGTGTGTGTGTGTGTGTTTGAGAGAGAGAGGGAGAAAGAGAGATGAGAGAGAACGAGAGAGATAATGAGAGTCTTGATATTAAACTCATAATTAGCATCACCCTTTCTGGTAGGACCCTAAATAAAGGGTGGTGTGGGAGCACATGGCTTTTCCTCCCGTTTTCTCCTTAACAAAGAAGCCCAGCTCATGTACTAGAACATAGGTGCTGAATGAGTGTTGGTTGAATGAATTGATGGATAAATAGAATGGAGATTGATTGATCCATGAATGAACAAATAAGCAAATAACTAAAGAAAGGATCAGCTCTTACTGGAGATGCAGGTTTGAAATTCTGGATCCCTTCAGTGCAAATGGCAGTGAATGCATCAGTAGAAGGAAAAGTCAGTCAAAATACCCACCTGCTAGTTTGCCCAAAATCCAATAGACCTTGGTCCCCTATGAAACTGCTTCCTCCTCTCTCATTGACATATTCCTAGCTAAACACAAGTGTATATCTAAGGCACCAGTTTTGCCCAAAGAATTCCATTTTCCTCTGGGAAGAACCCATCTGCCATCACAGGCTCCCAAATTCATCCAGCATGATCCTAACAGCAGACTATTTCTTAAACCATCAATTTCAGAAACCAGGAAACTGAGCAAGAGAGACAAAGAAGAACTCTCAGCCTCAAGCCTCAAGCCCAGGAGCAGTCTATGTACCACAGGGGTACAGAGAATGAGCAATAAGAAGCATATTCTGGAGCTTGTTGCAATCACTCTTTGGCTTCAGGACTAAAATTCAAAGTTCATTTACAACTGTTTGCAGGTCTCTGTGAGCTGTTTGCTTAATACACTGAAAATTCTCTCACTTTTCATTTCTCCACGAGTTCCCTGTGTGTTATTTTTATCCATTCTACACAGAGTGGTTCAATCTCCAGAGGAGACAGAATGGGGAGAGAAGAAAGAGTAACCATCACCCCTGATTGAGAGGTGATGGGGCACAATTTCTCTGTCAAAACATGTGAAAATGCTGGCTAGTCAAACTCAAGGGTCACGAATAAACAATTTAAACCTACAACCTAAATCCTACAACTAATAAGCCAGCTGTCAGATCTCTCCTCTGAAGCTGGCCCCAAAGAGCACGGTTACATCAATAGCTGCAGCCCAAAATGAGTTTTACTAATCATCCAGCAGTGGAGAGATTTTATATCATTACAGTCCTTGCCAGGATGCTGGGAGCACCTAAAATTCTTTCAAGATAATCGCCACCTACATATTTTCTCCACACACACCATCAAATTGCTAAAATCTAGGATAAGAAACTGAGACTTTCACCAATGTGACCAAATGAGGTGAAGAAGAGGGTCTGACCGTCTTTTCAGGAACAGAGATTGTGTGCCATAAGAGATCGCATTCAATAAAGCACCATTTCCCCCACTATTTACATTCTCAGTGCCTCTGAGCAATTGGGTTCTGGTTTGGAAGGGAAAAAAAAAACAAGGTTTAGAGCATTCTACTTCTGAAGTCATTACATTTTAGTGGAAGTTTTGTGGGATATTAACTGTATTACTTGAGGCAAGTCCATACGCAGCATGGTAATATTCTCAAATCACACAGCTGAGATTCCAGAAAACATCCCTTGTGCTCATACAGAGTCATCACCACCCTCTAATGCAGGGTAACAATACACAATACAGTTGTACGTATGATACTGCAACAAACTGGGTCATTGAAATTATTTACCCAACGCGCACATAAAAAGGAGCTGAGGGAAGAGATCAATTCAATTCCCCAGGATTCCATCCATGAGCGGAGTGTCTAAACAGAAAGAAATCCTCTATAGCCTGGAGGAATGGCAGATATACTTCTTCAGAGACTTCTCTGCCTCCCAATTCTGAAAGGTAGGAAGCAATTGTAATAAAAAAATTATGGGACTTTGTTGAACTACTTTTTAAATTAATAAGATTCCTTGATGGTGGCGATGATGGTGGATGGATAGTGAGGCCTTTCTCTACCTGCCCAGAGCCTTCAGCTTCTTTGACCTGGTGGGTCAAAGAGTTCTGGATAATGGTGAGGAAATGATCCACAGCAGTCAGATTTCAGGAGACATGAAACTTTATTATTAATAGGCCCTAGATGCCATATGCATATCTTTAAAAAAAACATTTTTTATTTAAACACCATGATCACAGAGTTGTTCAAAGTTGAGTTTCAGTCTTACAGTGTATGCCCCCTTCACTCATGAACACTTCCCACCACAATTGGTTTCCCTCCCCCCACACTTCTGCCTGCCTCAGGGTCAGGCATTTTACTCCTCTCCCCCTTCACTATCTCCCTCTTTCATTTTTTAAAACCATTTTTTAGACACTGTGGTTTGCAGTATTATTTTTTTCTTATTTTTAACATAGAGTTTATTTGATAGATATCAAATCATGTGTTTCATAAATATTCAACTAGCTTGCATTACTCCAATAGTGAGAATACATTGAGGGAATGTAATGAGGATTTTATTTTATTCTACATCTCCACAAGCATGGTTGTTTCTGGCTTTTTGATATAAGCCATTATCTTTTTTTAATAATAATTTTTATTTTGGGGGCTGGGCGGTGGCGCTGGAGATAAGGTGCCTGTGCTAACCTAGGACGGACCGCGGTTTGATCCCCCAGTTCCCCATATGGTCCCCCGTGCCTGCCAGGAGCGACTTCTGAGCGAATAGCCAGGAGTAACCCCTGAGCATCGCCAGGTGTGGCCCAAAACCCAAAAATAATAATAATAATTTTTATTTTGACCAAAGTGGATTACAAATCATTCACAGTAGTATTCTAGGTATATAGTAACATTGAATCAGGGATATTCTTATATGGCTTCTCAGCTAAGCTTCTAAGCAGCCTCCTTTAGCTGCCCTGCATCTATCCTGTCTCTCTTCTCCCCATCCTCTCTTCCTCTTGAAGCTTCTTGCTGACTCTCTTGCTGAATCTCTTTTTTTTTCACTCCTCCCCAGACCTTAATTACCAACCTCAGGCCCTTCCCAGCAGTGGGCTGGTCTGACCATCATGTAAGATTAGCATTTAGCCTAGAGAGGGATGACAGGATTTGACTATGTACTATGTTAAGATACTCTCAGTTAAAATACTCTGTTCTACCTCTGGTTTTTATTTTTGACATGTGAACACATCTTCAAAAACCTGCTATCAGGGACTGGGAACACAATACTGGTTAAGACATTTGACTTGCTTGACCCTATCTGGTTCTATCCCTTGTATCACATGCTCCTCAGAGGATTGAGAATCACTGGTAGTGGCCCCATGGACACCTGAACACTGCTTGGAAACATATCCCTCCCAAAAAAAGACTTGCCATTTGTATATTGAGTAATGTATGATTTCAAAGGAGATCTTGGCTATACTCAGGTTCAATTTTCTACTTTCAAAATCTTTTCTTTTTTTTTTTTTTTTTGATTTTGGGCCACACCCAATGATGCTCAGGGGTTGACCCTGGCTATGCCTTCATAAATTGCTCCTGGCTTGGGGGACCAAATGGGATTCTGAAGGATCGAACTACGGTCTGTACTAAGCTAGTGTGTGCAAGGCAAATGCCCTACTGCTTGCACCTCCGCCCTAGTCCCAACTTTCAAAATCTTTTTTTTGTTGTTGCTTGGTTTTGGTTTTTGGGTCACACCCGCAGTGCTCAGGGGTTACTTCTGGCTCTACACTTCAGAAATCGCTACTGTTAGATTCAGTGTACCAAACGGGGTGCAGGGATTCGAACCACCATCAATCCTGAATTGGTTGTGTGCAAGGCAAATGCCCTACCGTTATGCTATCTCTCTGACCCTCTACTTTCAAAATCTTAACTCTAAAATATTTCATAGAGACAGAAAGATCATATACCAGATGAGGTGCTTGCCTTGTCTGGATTTGACCCCAGCATTATATATGTTCTACAGAGGATTCTCAGGAGTAATTCCCAAGCACAGAACAGTGTGACCCAACTCCTTCACCCAATTCAATTTAGTATAACACCAAAGTATAGGCAGCAAAATCAAAATGAAATAGGACTGCACTAATCTAAAAAGTTCTATTATCTGAATATTGAAAATTGGGGTAATTTGGATGAGGGTAGAAAAAGCTGACTCTATAGTTCCCACATACCTTAGTTCATTCTGTTTCTAAATAACTAATCATAGACTCCTTATAGGGTCTTCCAGGGAAAAGTCCTCCTCTATCCACAAGGATGGTGGATTTCTGCTCTGATGTCAGTGACACAGACACTCAAACCATTAGACTTGGGGGAAGCAACTACCTGGTTGTTTTGCAATCTATATGGCCAGGATTTAGAGTGGGGAGCCCAGGCTGTGCTGCTACCCACCCCTGGCCTGGGTTTCAGTGACTCTTCCCACTTCTTTAAGGTTCTCCCTCTTCTCAAAGAAAGGAAGTAGCTCATAGAGAAGCCCAGTGAACCAGAGAGAGTCTCGAGAGTGACCTTGAGAATGTTCATTGAGGTCACAACAGTTTTGGTTAGGCAATCGAAATCCCATCCTCCCAGCCCTGGCCTCCTCTTTCCCACCACCCCCACTTCCTGTACTCAACCTCAACACATAAATTCATGTGTGTGTGGGGGGGGGAATAAGAGACATCTTTTTCAAAACAGAAAAGTATATTATTATGGGGCCCAGGAGATAGCATGGAGGTAAGGCGTTTGCCTTTCATGCAAAAGGTCATCGGTTCGAATCCCGGTGCCCCATATGGTCCCCCGTGCCTGCCAGGAGCAATTTCTGAGCATGGAGCCAGGAGTATCCCCTGAGCACTGCCGGGTGTGACCCAAAAACAAAAACAAAAACAAAACAAAAGAAAAGTATATTATTATTTTAAAAACTTGAAAAATTTAGGAAGCTAGAGAGAGGACAGCAAGGCAGCAGGTCAGGGTTTTTGCCTTGCACATCATAAACCCAAATTTGATCTTCGGTATTCCATATACCTCCAGAAGTATTCCATATCCCTTAGTACAGAGCCAGAAGTAAGTGCTGAAAACCACCAGGTGTTACTCAAAAACAAATTAAAACAAAAAATGAAGCTAGAGTAATAGCATAACAGTAGGGTGTTTGCCTTGCTTGTGACCAAGTCGTGTTCAATCCATGGAATCTGCCAGATGTGGCCCAAAAATCAAACCGAAAACAAACAAAAAACTGTCGGTGAAGGGCGGAGTACATTCTGATTCAAATTGAACCATAAACAATTTTGTAACCACAGGGCTTAAAGTATTTATATAAAATCAATACATTAAAGAAATAAATAACCTTAAAAATTTTAAGTATACCCCATGTTAAGTTACCTAATTATTCTTGTAGCAGATAGGAGAAGAACTACTTGGTTCTTTTCTCAGCCTGCTACTAGATAAACTTCAGTCTTTAATATAAATCACCTGTAAGAGATGATGCTGCAACTTAAAGTGGACTTGCTGTAGCCAAGAACTGCTTTGTGCTGCGAATCCCTCCCAAACCTGAAGCAGCCTCCATGAAGGGAGGAAGGCCCCATGTGTCTGTAGTGCAAAGAGGAAAACTGGAAACCAGAACATTAAAAGTCTTACATAACTGTTAGCAACTGCTCCCACTGGCATTTTCTGAGCTCCAACCGTCAGCTGCTGTGGCAGTGGTTTTCACTTGGGGGGTGGGGGAGGCCTTCTAAAAAGGGTTTGGCTCTTATTCCCTGAACTTTAGAGCTAAATTATGTTGCAGGGCACATAAGTCAGCTTGCATGACTTGCCAACAGCCACAGTAGGTTATTGTTTTGTGAATTCCTGCCTGCATAGACAATGGACTCCAGCCTCAACCCTCTGCATTAATATGGCAGTTACGATACAATAGACTAGCAGTGCAGCACAAAGTCTGGCAGGCACAGATATGCTGGGACTAAGCTCACCCGGACTCAAAAAAGAAAGGGGAAAGTGTAAATGACAGCAGAATGAGTGTGGCATATGGAAGCGTGCAGGCTTTGTAAAAGAAGGTGTCTTTTGGGCCTCTGAGCATTGATTTATTTCTGAGGGCAGGCATGGTGAGAAGAGTGTTGTGCGTGGAAGGTACATGAGAAGACAAGAGTGGATCTTTTGGTTTACTTCTCTCAGCCACTCTGGCGCTGATGGGATACTATGTGGAACTGGGGCTCAACCTTTGGGCTCCAGATTCCAGCCCTTTGAGCTATCTCTCTAGCCTAGCTTCTTTCCAGGTTTGGGACTACACTAAAAGTAGCACAAATAATATACAAGAGCTCTACCACTAAACCACTAACCTCTCTTTTTCCTTTCATTTCTATCCTCTGGTCTTCTTTTATTTAATATTTTCTTTGGTTTGGCTTGTTTAGGCTATCAAAAGTTTGGGGGTCTTGGTTTTTGCACCAATCCTAGGACAAAGCCTAGGATAGTTTTTCTTTATGTTTCCAGAAGTTCTGCTCAGTCACAGTTGTTGCAGTCAGACCTCTGGAATTAGAGATCTTTGTTATTGTACAAATCCTAGGTTGATGTCTAAGCTGGGGTCTTTCTTATTGGTCTTAGGATTGGTGCAAAAACTAAGACCATCAATTACAGAAGACTGGTTACAAAAACAGTGATGGACCAGAACTGCTAGAACCGTAAAGAAAGACTCTATCCTAGGCTTCACCCTACGACCTGTGCAAATACCCAGATCTCTAGCTACAAAATCCTGATTTTATCATCCAAACTGAGCCAAAAAGACCTGGGGGTGGAAAAAATGAGTATAAATATATAAATACTGTGTATATATATAAATATATAAATACTGTATATAATGTATAAATACAGAGCCTGTATTTATTCCCATGACAGTATGCTTCAAGGGTGGAGAAACCCTGTCTCTTAGGCCAAGGGAATTCTTTTTCCTCCCCTATATTTACTGTGTCTATGCAAAAAAAAAGAAGCACAATTCATTTTTTCTCTTTTTATTTCATGCTTGTGGTTATTATTTTGGTATTGTCTTTTTTTGCTATGGTGCTTTTCTGTAGTCTCTGGTTTCAGTTTTTTGTTTGATTTTTGGGGTTTTGTTGTTGTTATTATTTTGATTTTCTGTTTGTTTTTGTCTTTTGTATTTTTTGTCTTTTTGTTATGTTTGTCTTCTTTTTCCCCTTCTAATTTGTTATTTGTAACTCTAGAACAGCTCCTCTCGGTTTTTTGTTTGTTTTTCCTTTCTTTTCTTTTTTTCTTTTTATTTCAAACAGAACCACATAATATGAATCATCTTGTTCTGCCTCATAAATTGAGAGGGGAAAATGGATGCTACCAAGACCAAACAATCGTATGAACATTGAGTAGAAATGAAAATATGATCAAACTTAAATGCCAAATCTAAAGGAAATGATATCAGAATCAATACTCACTCTACAACAAGATATACACAGAGAGGACCAGTTATACTAGCAGTCTGGATGGGGGATAGATGAGGGAGCTATGGGATGCATGCTGGGAACAGGGGTCTCCACTGGTGGTGGAAATGGCCCTGATTCAATGTCACTATGTATCTTAAATATTATGAAAAGTTTGTAATTCACTTTGGTCACAATAAAAATTATTTTAAAAAAGTGTTTGGGGGAAGGGTAGGTTTTGTTTGTTTCGGTTTTGTACACCACTGAGGCACACTCCGGTCTCTACTCTGTGTGTTCTTTATCCCTGGAAGAACAAAATTTCTGGTCCCTAAAGATGACAGAAGTAATGTTTACATGTAATATGACCACTGGCTGGCTATTGAGACTTTCTATAGGCAATGGCAGAGTCAGGCTCACTTTTAAAACAATACAATAGTAGCCATACTGTTTATGGACCCTAATCCCTTTTTGTTTTACATCCCAAATCACTGACCATTCTCCTCCCAGTATTTTCCACATAGGAAGGGTAAGCTTTTAAGCCCTCATTATCTAGATTTGACACAACAGACTTAGATATGTGCAAAATCTAGGAAAACTGAGCTCTGCTCAGTTCCTTCATTCAGAAGGGTCTGTTTATACTCACAACTCTGACCCCTCCAGGTTTGTAAAAGCTTAGCAAAAATATATTAACTTCACCTCTCTGTCTATGTCTCCTCTATAAGAGAATAAGCATTGCCCTGTTGGGCTCTACCTTGTTCATTTCTAACCTTATCTTTAGCCCTCCAAGGCCGTTTGGATTCAGGCCATGGGTTCTTCAGAGTGGCAAACACATTGACCATCTCAATGTCACTTTCATACTCTAAGCAAACTTCTGATCCAGTTCACACTCTGCATAGCCATGCAGATTCCATACCAAATCAAAGTGGCCTTTCTTCTCTGCTCCTCCCATACACACCAGTCTTTTGATATGTATTTTATTGTGAAAAAATTTAGCATAAGTGTGTTGCAGAAACAAGACTAAATTTCATCTTTCCTTTACTTCCTAAGCAATGCACAAACTGAACCCAGAAGTGAGAGTGTTAATACGAATCAATAAAAACATTTCCCAGTTTAATATAGCTGAGAGTTCAATGCTGAGTGGGTCTATGACTAAGTTCTTAATTATCCTACTTTATGGTCTTTGAAACAGAAAACAATCTCTTCCTGTCCATCCTAACAATCTACTTAAAATGGTACCTATAAAATGATATCAGTAGTCAATATACATCAATAAAATCTGTGGTCTAAAAGATCAAGTCGCAGAAAGATAAATTAACAAATGACATATACATGCATCTCAAAATTGGCTTCCATTTCTATCTAGCTAACTGATATCAGCTATCAAGAAGAGAAAAAATGAGAAAAAAGTGGATTTCTTACCATTTATATTGCATTCTCTGGTACTATAGATATTGCTTTATGGTCATATTATGTGTCTTCCATCAAAAGTTCTTAAATAGCATCATCATCACCATCACATCCCCATTATCATCATCAATGACAAAATCACAGACATTGTTCCTGGCATGATGCTAGGAAATACAAGAAAACAAAGTAAACCTGGTTCCTGATCTCTTGAGAAATACCAAAGTAGTATACTCCTGACAGGCAGGAGTGCTCCTACAGCTCCAAATAGCCTAATAACTCAAAACAATCTCATAACTATACCACTAGGCACAGATACCTGGGGTAGACAGATATTAAAAGGAGTCCTACTAGGAAGCTGATTCTGATCCCAACTAAATGGAAATGCAAGAGTAGCTTAACAGCTCAGGTGCAGGTTACCAACATCCAAGGTGTAAGAATGTCTATTAGACAATCTCAGTCTCCTCCAAACTCTAAAATATAAGTGAAAACAAAATAAAGCATGAGGGCAAAGAGAGATCTGTTCAAGTTCTAGCTCCACCACTCACTAACTTCAGAAAAATCATTAGCCCAGTGAAAATCACTATGAAAAGATGTAAACTGAGATGAAATAAGTCCAATGCTATGGGGTACAAAGGTGCTCTGAGAATTAGAAGATACAATAAGTGACTTAACACATACTAGCAAATGCAAACATTATTCTAAGTATTCTCCCATCTCATGGGTGATGCACTAAGCAAACTATCAGAGTGCCAACAAAACTCTTCTGGACTTAGATGACTTCAGTGATTCTTGAGGAACAGGAAAGCACCATGTTGGCATATTAGGACACACATGCTGGGGCAATCTCTTCACAGGACCATGCCTTATTTTTTCTGAGAGATTCAACACCAACCAACACTGAAACATGGCATCTCATATATCAGTTTTCATGGCAGGTGAACTAAAGGCCCTGGAAAGCTTCCACCTTCTGATATTTCTCCCCAAGGGTTTCCATAACTTTTAAATGTTCACTATTAGATACTTGATTCTTGTCTACTTTGTTTTGGAGCCATACCTAGTGGTGTTCAGGGCTTATTTCTGGCTCCGAGCTCAGGATCACTCCTGGATGCTGAGGATAGAACTCAAGCAAGTGTCCAAACCTCTGCATTGCCCATACTTGATTCAAGAATCAGAATTCAAGAATTCAGAATTGAAAGAGGAACATTAGAAAGGACTTTTTTTTTTAGTTCAAGAATCAAGTATCAAGATTGATTCTTGAACTCAAAAATGTCCCTTCTAAAATTCCTCTTTCAATTCTGAATTCCTTAGGTGGCGCAAATAAGTCAGCTATGAATGAGTAAACTGGGAGAGGCTCCCAGGTAGAGATACTGGCAAGTAATCCCTAGTGGCAAACTCATTAACTCCTCAGTCCTGCCCATCACTGTGTCTGAACACATGCATTCTAGTGGAATGTATGCTCACTGGAGAGATAAGTGAGGAAACTAGTATTAAGGGGCCTTCCTGCACATCCTCCTCCATTCTCAGCTGATTGGTTCCCAATGTTCAGTCTCCATTTCTACAGGCAACTACATCCCTAGCCTTCAGCTTTATAATCTCACATAGCTTTCTCTGTGCCTTTTTCATACTCTGCTCTTTTCACAACATATCCAGCCTCTCTAGGGAAAATGTCATTCTCTGGCACAAGAATGGTGGAGGCAGATGCCACGCCCAAGAGGGCCAAAGACTCCTCTGAAGATTCTGAATGCCACAGCTGATTCGAGAAGGCCGAAAACCCCCTGATGGAAAGAGCATAATTTACAACTCTAATCATTTATACATGGGCTCGAGTTCCCTGAATAATTACAGATTATTATCCAGCTAATTACAGTACACGGTATTAAAAGATCTGGAATTCATTACCCCAATCTAGGAAATGACTTTGGCACGTGTTTTGTAAAGAAAAAAAGCTGGAAAAGAAGTTCATTTCTTGCCAGAGTCACAGATTACTTTGCATTTGCAGTCTCTTGCCACTGACAAGCCACATAGCTTTCAGCATCCAAAATTCTGGGCTTCAGCATCTCAGTCCCAAGTGATTTCTAAACACAGATTGCCATATTTAGTGAATCAAAACACAGAATGCCCAGTTGTATCTAAATTTTAGTGGAACAACTGGTAATTTAGTATAAGGGTGTTCGAAATATTGCATGGCTCATAGTTATACTACAAAATTATTCCATATTTATCTGAAAAGCAAATTTAATTCAGTCTTTATCTGGCAATCCTATGCCCATGGATGACTTGTAATTTCAATAGTGATGAGCAGGAGTAAATGTGCAGACTCAATAAAGAGTAGTAGCCCAATGCCAATAATTGAGGGATCCAACTCCATGCAAAAATAAGAACCTCCAGGATCCAGAGAGACAGTACAGCTGGTTAGGTACTTGCTTTGCATAGTGTCTTTGTCTCCAGGTGTCAAGAAATTTTCAAACTACATGCAGTGACAGGAACAAGGGGTACACACTTCCATACACAGGACCCCAGTAAAATTACTAGAATTTCATGGCCACCCATGCACAACAAGGCTTTGACCTAAGGCCCCAGGAAGTCATAGTGGTTCTATTGATCCCTCAAATGCAGGACCCAAGAATCACTGCATCTTCAGAGTCCAGCACTGAGCCATGCAGTCCAGTTGACCAAGTATCACTAGGAATAACTCCTAGGCCCACTGCCACCCTACACATATGTGAGGCCTACACATATGGTATCCACCAAGAACTAAATACATCCCAGTATTCAGCAAGACATTTTCTAGAAATAAGGAAATGTGCCTTGTTATTTACACTAACCTTTTTTTAGTAAAAGAAATAGTTGCTGACTTATTCATTTAAAAGAAACAGTCTAAATACAGTAAAAACAAGCAACACTTTGTGATATTGACCCCAGCGTAGTAATGCTTCAAGGGATATAAGTACTATTAAAAGTAAGTTAGAATGAGATTACAAGACAAAATGATACAAAATTTGAGATCTGGATGAAACTGAGCCTAATGTCCAATGGTTTCTCAAGCAAATTGTTAGAAACTGTATGAGGTGGAATCACCCACATGAGCATTAGTACAGACAGTCCCTCTTTTTATGGTATTCTAGATCTCTTTATACGTACATATATAGTTTGTATACATACTGTATGTGTTTCAGAGTTTACAGAAGGACTCTTAGAGGTAAATAAGGGAGTTTATGTCCCCTCTACTCAAAAACTTAAAACCAAGTATCAAACACCACTGCTCTGGAATCCTGGGGTTCCAGTGCTCTTGAGATTTTCATCCCCATAATGTTCCCTTTATATCTAACAATAAGCATTTTTATGTCTTTTGTTGTTCTGTTCTCACCAACCCACTACTTTGGTTTCTCACTTATTATTTAAAGTATTTCCCCAAACAGAGTTTCATTCTGAAAAGAAATTTTGCTGCCAACTGTTAGGAAAATAGCTTGTTTCTACTAGTTGATGTCAAAAATATGTATTTTTCTCTATTGTTATGGGCATATAAATTGTTTAAATCCCTTTCTTTGCAGTAATGGAAAGTTTGAATCAATGAAATCTTTCTACTTGCAATGACTTTTCAGAACTATTTTGCATCCCATAGGATGTTTCTGGTGCACAACAGGCTTTCGATGATTGTTTGAAGAACTTAATTTAATATAATACAACCTATATGTGCACCATGGAGAGAGCATAATAGTCATATGACAGTGAGTCAACACTCAAGAAAGACAGTTTATTAAAAATAATTTGCCACCAGCTGTATTTAGAAGTAGATTACTTTTCATGCTGTTTCTTATTTTATCATTTAAGCACAATCAGAAGGCACCATTTGCAACAAGCTTAGGTAGGGCATGTCTCTGTCTTCTGAAATTGGACATCAGTTGTATGAGCATTGGGTGTGGATACAGTGAGGCTGATACAAATATTAAAATATAAAGGGGGCCAGAGAGATAGCACAGAGGTAGGGCATTTGCCTTGTATGCAGGACAGTGGCTCAAATTCAGCATCCCATATGATCCTCCGAGCCTGCCAGGAGTGATTTTTGAGTGTAGAGACAGGAGTAACCACTGAGTGCTGCCTGGTGTGACCCAAAACCCAAACAAACAAACAAACAAACAAAAACAATAAAATAAAATATGAAGTTGAACTGAGAGAAGTGCATTGGGGAAGGACCCTGTCTTGCATACAGTTAGTTGACTCTAGTTCACTCCCTATACCATAAATGGCCCCCTGAGTTCTGCCAGGAGTGGTCCCTGAACAGAATCAAAAGTGACCCTGAAAACCACCAAAAACAAACAACAAAGTGTGAGGTTACATTCCTGAAATGTATTTAAGAGAATTTTAAATTAGTGATAAATCAGTAACATACTATTTATGCATAATAAAAATGTCTCATCCAAATTGGCTCAAAAGATAAAATAGAGAAACAGAGATGGCCAAGTCAGCCTTGGCTAGGTTCTTCCATTACCAGGATGTTATAATCCAACAAAATCTTTTTCATTCTAACATGGCCAATACCCTACTTAACCCCAAATTTTCTTTTTTTTGTTTTGTTTCGTTTTGTTTTTTGGGTCACACCTGGCAGTGCTCAGGGATTATTACTCCTGGGTTTTACACTCAGAAATCGCTTCTGGCAGACTGGGGTGACCATATGGGATGCTGGGATCCGAACCACTATCCTTCTGCATGCAAAGCAAACGCCTTACCTCCATGCCATTCCTCCGGCCCCTCAACCTCAAATGTTCTTATATTTTGCAAATTTCCTTGTTTCTTCATAGAACGTTTGAGCCTTAAAACTGCTGGTCTCCGAAATTGCTTGATTAGTCTACATTGAATCAAAGAAATATTCACTAGAACTTTACTATGGACTATGTCCTGGCAAATTTATTGTGAAACCTAATTCACAGTGTGGTGGCTCTTGAAAACAGGGCCTCAGGGAAGTGATCTGATTTAAGAATGCGGCATTGTAGGGTGTGATTTTTATACTTAAAACATACCAGTGCCCTATGGGAATCTTGCTTAGTTCCCAGTGTTCTCACATGTGAGGAGATTTTAAAGATGGTTGACTACAAACCACAAAGTGGGTGCTCACCAGATCTTGATCTCCACATCCCAGAAATGATCTCTGATTATTTATATCACCACTTCGATAAGGCCTTTGGTATAGCACCTGAAAATACATACCCTGAACTCCTTCCAGGACATACAGTGTGCAATTTGTCCAACTTCTGAAACTTGCATTTTGTAATCATTTATTAAAAAGAATCTGCCAAACACTGTCCAGCCCCACAGAGAGTCAGTCATATCCTTCTCCTTGATCCCAAAATCTTTAACTATACTTTCTATCTCATACTATGACATATTGTAACTAGCTATTAATATATAGCTAATTAGCTCCTCTATGGATTTGAATGCTCTTAGGTTAAGTGCAGTAATTCATCATTTTTAGACCCAACACCAAATAAACACAATTCTTAAAAAACAAAGTGCTAAGTGCTCTCAAGTAAAATTGGCCTCTTTCCCCTCCTAGAGCAAGAGACTTTTGGAATAGATAGGAAGCCATGGTTTTGCATTAGAAAAAATTAGATAAAACACTTTAAATTTCTCTTTAATGTCTACTGCATACAAGATATCTCCAAGTATTCTGTAAATCTACCCTAACCATACATCCAAGTTAGAATTTAAGCTTTCTGTTTAGCACAAGACCCACCCACTTTATGAGATTAAATTAATTTTTTTTTTTTGGTTTTTGGGCCACACCCGGTGATGCTCAGGGGTTACTCCTGGCTATTCGCTCAGAAGTTGCTCCTGGCAGGCACAGGGGACCATATGGGGAACCGGGGGATCGAACCGCTGTCTGTCCTAGGTTAGCGCAGGTAAGTCAGGCACCTTACCTCCAGCGCCACCACCCGATCCCCTTAAATTAATTTTTAACTTTTGAAATTCCTTAAAATAAAAGGAGTGCTTCAATGCTAATTGTTCACTTAATGTGTTCTTGGGCCCTCTGAGCTCTGAGTGGTTCTCTCTCATGAATGAGAGGAACAGACGAAGTGATAAGAAAGAAGGTTGGCAGGGATCTATCTTTTAACTTCCTACTCATCCTCTTAATGAAAACTTTTCTAGGGAATTCTTGATGAAATACAGTTAAGACTATTACTTTCTTCTAGAACACAAAGCATTTGAAAATAAAGGACTTAAATTGGTGAATGTGTGTAAGAAAGTAGAACACTGTATGCTGTTCAAACACACTAACACCATCTTAAGTCATTTCTTTCTTTTTTTTTTTCTTTTCTTTCCTGGCTATGTGCTCATAAATAGTTCCTGGCTTGGGGGACAATATGGGATTCCGGGGATCGAACTAGGTCTGTCCTGGATCGGCCATATGCAAGGCAAACATGCCCCACAGCGGTGCTATCACTCTGGTCCACATCTTAAGCCATTTCTAAGTAAAGGAGAGAAATTATTAACCTGGGAACAAGTCACCATGGGGAAGTAGATATTCATTTATCAGTTGGACTTGAAGTTCTTCAGAAGACCAACTTTTTGAAGAGTTTCTTCTAGAAAGAGGAAGAAAAAAAGGTTAAAAAAAAAGAGCAGAAATTCTTGTCAATATGCCACATGAGGTTAATTAAAGCCTACTCTTCTTACATTAAGGTATCTCTGCCTCTTCTGAGTCCATCCAAATCTGCCCCACTTATCCAGTTCTAATGTAGGTTTTATCTCTTTCACCTCAACCCCTGACTCTGGTCTACTTTGACACAAAGATTTCAGATTCTAAAAAGCTTGGTTATTAGTCCAGTTCCCCAAATCATATATAATTAGAATTTCTAATCTAGGCACTTTAACCAACATAATCAGGACATCTTGGTATAAAAAAAGTCCACCTTTTATCTAATTTAATGATGTATAAATATGATATAATAATGGTCTTCAACACTTACTTGAAGGAATTATGTTAGATTTGGTTCTTGGGTAACTGATCTTTCTGAGTACTAATTCCTCACTTGTTCAATAATAACATTGGATCATCTTTAAAGATATTGTTTGCAAAAGTTTACAGAAACTGCATTAAAAAACTTATAATTTGACCAATGTGACTTATTTATAATTTTATTGATTAGAAAACCTTGTTTTCCCTATAAAGAAGAAAATGTACTCCTAGAGGTTTGAATCTATGCCAGATATCTAAACTTTCGGAAGGGTCCAAATATGATAGTCAAAATATCCTCTGACCATTCTCATCTCCATCTTACTGATTTCCCCATTGAATTGTAAAATCATGAACACAAACCTACTCTGACCTTGTTTCAAGAAGTTACAAACTCTTCTGTTGAAGACTAAAAATAATTTTGAACTTCTGAAAGTACTGAACTATGATTGTATCCCACTAAGTGGCTACTCAATTTCTAGGGAAGCTTATCTCTGCCTTGCCTTGAGGAAGATCACAGATATCAGAGAGCTGCTTCATTACTACAATTTGTAGTTTATACACACCTGAACATTTATTTTTGCCAGGCCATCTTCTTGATATTCAGGTCAATCTTGTTTCTATCTTAATTAGCAAAAATCAATTTAATGACAACGCGTAAAGTCCTCCAAGAAATGAAACAAGCTTAACTATGGGAGTGTTAAACTATTTTAAAAATATTTTTTCGGGGCCGGGCGGTGGCACTGGAGATAAGGTGCCTGACTTGCCTGCACTAGCCTAGGATGGACCACAGTTTGATTCCCCCGGTTTCCCATATGGTCCCCCAAGCCAGGAGCGACTTCTGAGCGCATAGCCAGGAGTAACCCCTGAGCATATATATATATATATATATATATATATATATATATATATATATATACATATATCCACTTGACTTCAAAAATGGTAAAGAATTCAATGTACTCTTTATCCTGTTTTTATAAACACTTTTAACTTATTTAAACATAATACAAAGAATAAAACTTAGAAAGTGGCTTGAAGAAATCAAACAGAAAGTAAGGTATACGTGGACAACCTTGACTGAATTCCTTAGACCAAATATGATCCCTTGAACAATGTCACAAATCATTCTTAAGCACAAATACTTCTTGACCAGCACTAGATATGGTTCAACCCTCCCCAATAAAATCCAATAAATTAATTTTAATACAATGTTCTTAAACTTACCTGATCTATTTTACTCTTTTCAGGAAAAAATTATTCAGTGTCCCCTGAAAAATTACCTGCTTTAAATAAATGACAATAGGCAATACTCAGTTGTACCTGAATCTATTATTAACACTGCCACATCATTCTAATGCCCTCCAACAAGGCAGGGGCAAAAATACTTAAAGAACACTAAAAAGGGCATGAATTCTGCACAGATTTTACTATTATTTTTATTCTGGAATTCCATATTGCATTAAGTCATTATATTTTCTTGGTTTTGTCTAATCTATGATTATTCTTAGACTCTGCACAGATTTCATCGTTTTTTCTATTCTGGGATTCCATATTGCATTTAGTCATTATGTCTTCTTGGTCTTGTCTAATCCATGATTATTCTTTAATCTTTTATAACCTCTTCCTTCTTAAAGAGCACTGTTATTGGTCAGGGATTTTTGAAGATAATATCTCAGTTTGGGCTTGTCTGATAGTTTCTCATTAGTAGACTGAGATCATTCTCATTTAGAAAGAGTATCAGAGAGGGCCTGGGACTTTGCAGTGCATCCTAAACAAAGAACACAAGGCCCACAAGAGTAATTACTGGTGATAATAACTTTGATCATTTTGTTCAAATGGACTGAGCCCAGATTTTCCACTTGTGCAGAAAATGTATTTGCCATTAGTAATTTTTTTCTTTTAATCTAAGTAAATATTATGCAAAAATTTCTCCACTAATTTTTACATTCATTAGTGGATTTTTTTCTACAGCATATCATTATGGTGTTCTAACAATGATTATCTATGTTCCTCATTCTTTCTATAACTATTAATTGGACTGCTTGTATAGAACTGTTTCTTTGTTTTTCTACTCAATTATTTACATCAGTATTCATGTATGAATACTTTATTCTTTGAGTTATATTCAAACACTACTGTTTTTTATTTTGCTGCTCATATTGCTCTATTTTTGGCAACTGTGATTCTTTTAGGTTACTGCCCATGTCCTTTTCATATATTCTCATCTAGTTTGTTTGACACTTACTTTCTGGCACCATAAGATGTAGTAAGCTCAAGTTTTCCAAGATCAAAAGCCCAATTATTTCCTAGTTTGTTTCATTTGGTGGGCAACACAATGCCTCCAGACACATAGTCCTAATTAATGCAGTAGAAAAATCACTCATCCCTCCCAGACCAAGTTGTTTATTCTCATTTACTCAAGTGCTAAGGCACTTTACATCTAATTCTTATAGACTACACCTCAAATTGTATTCCAACAATTCACTTATATCTCCTTCTCTCCTCCTAGATCCTAAAGGCCAGGAACACTGACATATTTTTTAGCTGGAACGATACTTGAAGGACATTTGCTCTCCAATGGAAATATCATGGTAAAGAAGGCAGTCTCAGTTCTCAAGTTGGTGGCAAAATACCTAAACAAAAAAAGCACATACACACCTTATGTAAAGACTGAAAGGGTATTTAACAAGTATGATTATACTAGCTTATGACTTTGCTCATATCCTACCCTTAAGAAAGTCATCCTGAGTATGGCTCAGGGATATGTGAATCACACCCAAAAAATAATATAGTTCGTGCATGAAAAGCTACTATTTCCATTTGTTTTCCATTATCATTTCACGGGGATATATTATCTACTGAGAGAACAACTTACTTAGTAAATAAGTGCTAAATATATAAAGACTATAATTCAAGCAGTGATTCCCTAAGGACAACATTATTATATGAGCTCTATTTAATGTTTTTCTGAGCTAATCCAACTTTCATTATTCAAGAAAATGAGAAAATGTCTTGAGGAAGAACAATAATATGTCTAAGCTATTGCTGTTCAAGATTCTGTATAGTCATTGTGCTGGATACATAAAGACAAAGCTTAGTGTTTATATATTTCAAAGAAATCAATGGAAAAATAAACCATTAATGCGAAAGAGTAGTCCTAGGAATACTATTAAAAATATCTATCTTGGGACCAGAGGAATGCTACAAGGGAAAAGAATGCATGTCCTTCAAAAGACCCTGTGTTCAACCACACAGGTCCCGTAGCACCACTGGGTAAGATGCCTGTGACCCATACACCTCCAGGTATGTCTCTATAAAATAACCAATATAAAATATCCAATTTAGGAGAGAGCTGATTGAAAATGTCACACAAAAACAAATAGGGGCCCAAAGATGGCTCAGTGGCAAAAGTACTGCTTTGCATGAAGCTGTAACATTTAGTCCCAGTGCTACCCTGTGCTAGTAGAGGGTACATTATCACTCCATGTACCTGAAAGCATTGGGGCCACAACTGAAAGAGCACTGTGATCAGCAGTAAATCTAGACAAGCACCACAACAACAAAGGGAAGGAAAAGGGGGAAAGATGAAAAGTCAATAGACTGTCAATTGTGCTTAGAGAAACAAATATCAGCGCATTTTCCTAGAGGAGAAAAAATTAAGCAAACACACAATTCTTCATTCAAGTCAATCACAAAAAATATACCAGAGCTTCTGGAAGCTAATTCTTATGGGAAACAATACATAAGCCTTAAATGTAGGAGAGTCTTAATATTTAAATCTTTATCACAGAACACTAATGGAATCTGACTCATAATGTCACCTTGAAATACTTTCAAGATTGCTCTATATAAGTCACCTTAAATTACATGTGGTCCATAGAAACCTAGAAGAAAAAATAGCAGCAAATGTGTAAATAAAATTGTAATTACAGTTCAGTCACGGATTTATTAATAATTGTAAGGAAGATGATGTTTTGTTAATGTGCAGTGATTATTTCCACTGAGGAGGGGATCTGTGTGAATTTTCTCTACAAGTAGCACAGTTTTGCTGACAATGAAACTCTACTTGGACATTACTGTTTTGAAATGTATAGAACCATTTAAAAATGTTGAGAATTGCCTGTATTTAGTACATAATCTTAGTTATGCTTAAATGCCCAAATAAACAAACATTTCTGAAAGGTGACCCTTTGGACCAAATTTTAAGAATACAAGCAAATCACTAATGATTTTACCAGTGATTAAAATAAATGTGCGCAAGTATGAGGACAATGTCAAGAACAATGGTGTTGACAGGGAATTCCAGAGAATACCAGAAAAACTATTATTCAATTACATGATGTAGCAAAAATTTCCTGTGGTCATGAGAGAATAACTACTATGCCTACACTATAAACAACTGCAAAACAAAAGTGGCACTTGCCATACTTTAGAGCCTGAGAAGTACAAGGCTATTGCTCTCAAGAGAAGTTAAGCTTGGGTTAAACTCAACTTCACCCTGGATCTTTGCCTTCAGGCACTTCCCAGAACATCAAGCATAGTAATATGGACACCAAAGCTATCTCACTGAGTTGAGGAAGTAGATATTAAAGGTCACATCAACTGATGCTATTAGAATGTTTAAAGTTTCATGAAATAAGGACCTTGGAACATTATGTGGACATCTCTTTCATCTTTGGCTGGTGACTAGAATGTGTATCTACAGGAGGAAGTTACAATACACTTAGAAGCCCTTAGGAGAGAGAATTACAAACAGAAATATCCAAGGTTTAAATGCTTAAGTACACTGATTGAGCCAGCAATAGAAATGTCTCTGAGTATCTCTCACATTTAGTTAGCGCTCTAGAAGGACTATGTCATGAAAAGACAACACACACTAAAACAAAGATAAAAGTATGCAAGGACAAAACAACACTTACATCCCATTAAACAAAACCTAAAAAAAACACTTGAGAGAATTACAAAGGTCCTCCAATGTTAATACTTTCAGTAAAATGTATGTTATTATTTCAAAGAATCTAATCTAGGCTCATATTAAAACAATGTTGACAATGTATACCATATAGTAAAAAATATTATACATGAAAGCTGACTCAAAACCAGGAAAATCACAAGTTCCAAGAAAGAACCAAGGCAAAAAAAATGTTGGCATTCACAGATTATAAATCTAGAAGAGCTATTAGAAATATGCACAAGGAAGGGGCCGGAGCAGTGGTGCAAGCGGTAAGGTTTCTGCCTTGCCTGCGCTAGCCTAGGACAGATTGTGGTTCGATCCCCCAGCATCCCATATGGTCCCCCAGCCAGGAGCGATTTCTGAGCACATAGCCAGAAGTAACCTCTGAGCATCACTGGGTGTGACCCAAAAAACAATATATATATATGTATATATATACATATATATAAAAATATATACATATATAAAAATATATTTTATATATACATATATAAAAAATTTAAAAAGTATATATATACATATATATATACTTTTTAAATTTTTTGGGGGGTCACACCCGGCAGTGCTCAGGGTTTACTCCTGGCTCCATGCTCAGAAATTGCTCCTGGCAGGCACGTGGGACCATATGGGGTACCGGGATTTGAACCGATGACCTTTTATATTTTTTTAAATATGGAACGCTTCATGAATTTGCATGTATCCTTATGCAGGGGCCATGCTAATCTTCTCTGTATCATTCCAATTTTAGTATTTGTGCTGCTGAAGCGAGTACTATATTATACACACACACACACACACACACACACACACACACACACACGCTCATGCTCACACACAGGGTTTATATGCACAAGGATTTTAAAGAAATGGAAAAATGAGCAATCAGATGGAAAACCTCAACAAAGAAACAGAAACTATAAAATTATTTTGAAACGTAGCATTCACTAAAGCATTTTGTCCCTTGCAGAATAAAAAGCAAAAGAACTGACAACAAACTAATAAGTTATTCACAATGATAGAAAGGAAAATATTTGGTTTTAATTCACAACGCCTCAGTTATATTTTGGAAAATATCAAGTGATCTAATACTCATGTTACTGGAATTCCTAAAGGAGGGATAAAAGAATTGTGACAAAAAGTTATTTGTAGAAAAACTGTTGAAATCACTTACAAAATACAAATTTGTATTACAAAATTTAAATTATTAGATGGGGCCAGAAGATGGAACAAATACAAGACCCAGAGTCGAGCCTTTGCCACTACATGAACTCCGGAGCACCACAGGGTATGGCCCTTGTGACCTCCAGCCCCAGTAGGCCTAAGTAGCAGAGAACTGTGCCATCCTGCTGGTTGCCAAGTATCACTGAACACTGAGGGGATTGTCCCCCAAATTAAACTGAATTGTGAATCACAACATAGCAAAATAAATCAACAATTGGAACCAGCACATCTGACTAATCCCAAGCAAGATCAAAATTTAAAAAAAGCAAAATATCTAGTTACATAACAACCAACTTGCTTAAAACTAAAAAATAAAGCTAAAATCTTCAAAGTAGAGAAAAATGACACATTATTTACAGGAAAGTCGTGATAATAAAATCAGCTACCATTCATTCAAAAACAATGAGAGCAGGAGAAAATGAAATGACATCTTTGAAGTGTTAAAATGTTAAGAATTTCCTATCTGTTAAAAACAACTCTTCTAAAAAGAGGTTAAAAGAAATTTTTGCATAAACAAAGTCTGAAAGAACTTATTGCCAGTACAACTGCATTAAAAGAAATGCTAAAGTCTCCTAACTAGATGGAAATAATAGAAATAGAAATTCAGATCCACAGCATGATGTTATACTGGAAAATATGGCAATTATCTGAGTACATTTCAAAACCCATATTTTCCCCTTTCAATGTTTTTTAAAACAACATATTTGTAAGACAAAAATAATAAACTGTATTAAATACAATTATAACATATGTAGAAGTAAAATCTATGCCAACAATAGACCATAATGTGAAGATAAAATGAATACTGTCATAAGGTTGTTATGTTTTCACATGTAATTATACAATATTAATGCTAAGTGGAATGTGAAAAATTAAGGATACACACTGAAATCATAGAAAGATCATTTTTTTTATTTTGACTAAAGTGCATTACAAATCTTTCACAGTAATTTTTAGGTACATAGTGACATTGAACCAGGAGCATTCCCACCACCAATGTAGTCCCCACTCCACCCCTGTTCCCAGCATGATCCCATATCCCTCTTCTTTACCCCAGGTTGCTAGTATAAATGGTTCCCTCTGTGTCTAGCATGTTGTAGATTGGGTATCGGTGTCAATTCTGTTGTCATTGACTTTGGATTTGGTGTTTAAGTCTGATAATTTTTTTATTTCTACCTAATGTTCATATGACTGTCTGATCTTGGTACCCTCCATTATTTCCCTAGAAAGATCACTTTTTTTTTTTTGGTATCGGGTTTTTGGGTCATTCCTGGCAGCTCTCAGGGGTTACACCTGGCTCTATGCTCAGAAATCGCCCTTGGCAGACACAGGGGACCATATGGGATAAAGGGATTCGAACCACCATCCTTCTGCCTGAAAGGCAAATGCCTTACCTCCATGCTATCTCTATGGACCGAAAGATCACTTTTAAAAACACAATGAGGTTTGGCTAAAGTACAACCAGAGGAAACAGTTATAATCCTAAAAATATTGATAAATCCAGGAAAAACTAAGGGAAAATGGATTCAAGAAAAAAGTAAGCAAATCACTATTGAGAAAATATTCTAATTGGAAATATTTGATTTATTGTTAATAAATAATAAAAGGAACAAAAACTTATAATGATAGAATCTCAAATTGCATCAACAAACATTGAGAACTAAACAAATAAATAAATTAGTATCATAGTGTGGAGATTTTTAACACCTCTACCTTAATAATTAACTGAACAAATGAGCAAAAAGTCAATAAAGTTAAGAAAGCATTTAAATAAAATTATTAACCAAATTTAATCAGATTGATATTTAACTCAATAATGATAGTAAGCATTATTTACACATGAATACAGAATGTTAAATATGATAAATCATGTGACTTATTATAAAATATTTCACCAAATTTCAAAGAAGTGCAATCTTATAAAATATATTCTTAGACAACAGAAATAAATTATAAATGATTAAAAAATTAAAATAGGGGCCGGAGATATAGCATGGAGGTAAAGCATTTGCCTTGCATGTAGAAGGACAGTGGTTCAAATCTCTGCCTCCCATATGGTCCCCTGTGCCTGCCAGGGGTGATTTTTGAGCATAGAGTCAGGCGTAACCCCTGGTATGACCCAAAAACATACAAAAAAATTAAAACAGTTGGAAATTAAGCAACATGCTCTAGCCTTCAACTAAAAGAGGGAATCAGAAGTAAAATTTCAAAATAAGTAAACTGAATCAATATAAAATAGAATATAGGCGATGGGTGACAGTTCAGTTGGTAGAGCACATCCCTGACAAGCACAAGGCCCTACATTTGCTCTGAACACCATATGGCACCCCAAACTAGCTTGGCTTCCTTAAAAAAAAAAATACAAGATAGGGGCAAGGAGACAGCATGGGGGTAAAGAACACTTTTTTTTTTTTTTTTTTGGTTTTTGGGTCACACCCGGCAGAGCTCAGGGGTCACTCCTGGCTCCATGCTCAGAAATTGCTCCTGGCAGGCACGGGGACCATATGGGGCACCGTGATTCGAACCGATGACCTTTTGCATGAAAGGCAAACGCCTTACCTCCATGCTATCTCCCAGGCCCCAAGAACACATTTTTATCCCTGGAGTAGACCACAGCCTCAGGCCCTGGCAAAAAGAATCCCAGAGAGTCCTCTAGTCCCCAGGCACTACTTAGGAGACCCCCCATTTCCCAAATACAATGCAACAAAGTGTGTAGGAGGCACCCAAAGGAATACTTAGACACAGAAGTATATAGGCTAATTTTTTTTATTAGAGAAGGGGAATTAAAATTAATGACTTAAGATTAAATGCAAGGAGACTGAAGAGATAGTACAGTAGGTAAGGCTCTTGCCTTGCATACAGGCAATCCAGGTTCAATTCCTGGCATCCTATCTAAATCCCAAGCACTACCAGGAGTGATTCCCCTCAGCATTTTTGGGTGTGATTTCTCCCCCACAAAAAATTGAACATAAAATAAACAAATAAAATAATAAAGATATAGAACACATCTATGACCTTTTTCCTTGCAGATACCACTCTTGCAAGCAAGGAAAACTTAACAAAAACTATTTGGAAAAAACATGATTAGCATCAGCCCCCAAAGTCATAGAGTACAAAAATGGCAAGAATTCTCTGTATTCCCAGAAAAGCAGCGTGAGTACAGAAAGCAGAGTGATTATGGAGGTCAGACTAAATCAATTTTTCAGGAAACAGCTAAAACTACTAAGAAGATTGAGTTGTGGGGTGAATATATGGAGAACAACTACAGGTCTAGAGAATGTGGGCCATTAAGAGATGCCATAGTTTGAACTGGGGGAGATGAAAAGAGAAAGGGACAAGAGATCCAGTTTTAAGCTCCATCTTTTATTATGAAGACCAAATCTTGGCTTGTGTTAAAATGGGGAACAGCTGGTGTTTAAGGAGGGAAATGAAGCAGTGCCATGAATAAAGTTCCCTTGAGAGGGAGGGGAAAAAAGAACAAATTAATGAAAGAGAAAATGTATAAATTCTGGAGAAAAATGACAAAGCCCAAAATCCTTTTTTTTTGTGTGTGTGTGTGGTTTTTGGGTCACACCCAGCAGTGCTCAGGAGTTACTCCTGGCTCCATGCTCAGAAATTGCTCCTGGCAGGCACGGGGGACCATATGGGGCACCGGGATTCGAACCGATGACCTTTTGCATGAAAGGCAAACGCCTTATCTCCATGCTATTTCCTGGGCCCCCAAAAATCCTTTTTTTAAAATAAAGTGAATAAAACAAAAATAATATCCAAAGAAACTGTTTTTTTTTTTTCCTTGTTTTGATTTTGGGCTTCACCTGGTGATATTTAGGAGTTACTCTTGACTACGCACTCAGAAATCACTCGGATTGGGGGACCATATGGAACACAGGGATTAAAACTTCAGTCCAACCGAGGCTGGCACAGGCAAGGCAGATGCCTTACCACTTGTGCCACCACACCGGCCCTTTCTCTTTTCATCTTCTCCAGTTCAAAATACCGCATCTCTTAATGGCCCACATTCTCTAGGTCTGTAGTTGTTTTCCACACATTCATCCCACAACTCAATCTTCTTTGTAGTTTTAGCTGTTTCCTGAAAATTGATTTAGTCTGACCTCCATAACCATTTTGTTTTGTGTAATCATGCTGCTTTTCTGGGAATACAGAGAATTTTTGCCTTTCTTGACTTTGGGGGGCTAATGCTAATCAAAGAAACTAATTAAGGAAAATATCAAAGAAAATACAATAATCAGTGGTATAATGGAGGTTAGCACTAGTTATGGCATATAAACCAGGGGACAAATTTGTCTCTATAGGTTTCTGTCCAGCCTTGAAGCACAGCATTTTTTTTAAATGATCAAAAAGAAGAACATCAAAGTTAATTAAATTTACCGTTTTGTGCCCACAAAGTTTTATGGGAACAGAGCCTGGCTCCCTCCCTTTCTTATTCTCTAGAGCTGAGCACCAGTGGCATCACTGAATGCAGCCATGGATTTACTACCTGCCTCTAAAAATGAAAGTTAGTCAGGTCCTGCTATAAATATTTTATTTTAATTTTTATTGATAGTGTTGTTGCATTACAGTTAGATATGGTGTCTTTATTTAACTATTTTTTTAAATAATATATTTTAGCACCATGATTACAAACAAAATTGTAGTTGGGTTTCAGTCATGTAAAGAACACACCCCTTCACCAGTGCAACATTTCCATCACCAATGTCCCCCAACTCCCTGCTTCCCTCCTCACCTGTATTCGAGATAGGCATTTTACGTCTCTCACTCATTGACATCATCATAATAGTCATCGGTATAGTTATTTCTCTAAGAAAATACTATTTAAAACTGTATACCTTAAGTTCAACATTTTAGGGGCAATAGCAATAGTATAGAGGGTATGGTGTTTGTCTTACATGCAGCCAATCTTGGTTCGATTCTGGTACCCCATGTGGAGCCTGCGCACCACCAAGAGTGATCCCTGAGCACAGGCCCAGGAGTAAACACTGAATATTACTGAATATGACAAAATAAATATACAAGAATTTAGGAAAAATTAGCACATGTTTAGTAAAATACAACTTTCCAAAATTCACAGGCAACATAAAATATAAATATAGCTATAAAACATAAAACTAGCTATTGAATCTGTACGCTTAAACATTGTAATTTAAAATATATATTATTAATACCATTATAATTTACAAAGTTTTTCATATTTGGATTTTAGACATACAATACATTTGAAACATTTAGTATTAAATCAGTTCATTGAAAACAATTTAGTGTCCCCAAACACGTAGTTCAGTTTCCAGTGTCTTCATATACTTAATTCCATATGGACAGTAGTCCTAAATGGGGATTGGAAAATATACCATATAGATAGCATCAGAGGATAGTTGGAACTAGGGAAAAGTTTTTAGGCAGGAAATTAAAGGTACCATTCATAAGGAATAACTCTGATAAGCTATATCTTACTCAAAAACTTCTACTCCTAGGAAACTTTCTTTAAAAGAATGAAAAGAAAAAAATCACAAATAGAAGAACAAAATTGTAAAACAGTCATTAGTAACATAATCATATCTGCAGCACAGAAAATATGCCTACACTCAATAAGAAAAGGGGAGCACATTTTTAAATGATCAAGAGATTTGAATAGACACTTTATGAGAGGAAACATTCATATATGCCTATTCCAACTGCTCACCGTCATCATTTATCAGAGAAAAGCAAATTTAAACCACTGGGATAAACATGCCTTATTTGCAATTTGACAACTATTTTCTTGTCCTCTTGGGAGTAGCAATTATACTTTACAACCAACTTTCCTTTCTAAAACCACTGCTCACAATTCTGAACTGTGGAGTTCCATACAACCGTACCTCCAGAGACTGAAATAAAAACCATATCCAATTAACATTTTCAGCTATACTATTTGGTAAGAACAGGAAATCCATACGGAACCAATCAAATTTAAAACCATTTTAGAAGAAACATCTTCTTTTCATTATATGATAGAAATGTGAACAGAGTGGTGCCATTTCACTGTTTGGGCCTGACCCTAGGGGGAAAAAAGGCAGAGACCAGTTCCCCCAGTGCCCAGAGTGGAATTAGGGAAATTTTCCATGCATACACATATAAGGATGGCTGAGATCTAACAACAACAAGCAAGCAGGGCTCATAAACAAGATGCATAACTTAGTCTGAGTTATACTTTGCTTATATGTGCCTTTCAAATATGAATAGGAGCCTTAAATACACAGGCTGGATATATGCTTGGGGCTTCAAGTTTCTCTGACCTTCAGGCCTTCCGTACTACGACTCCCTTCGACTTGCGGGCACAATAAGCCTTGTCTTAAAAAACAGAGTGGTGAGTGCAGTTAGAGAAATAACTACACTAACAACTATCATGACAATGCTAATAAGTGAGAGAGTAGAATGCCTGTCTCAAATAGACAGGGGGTGGGGAGGAAAAAGATGAGGGGGAGGCATTGGTGGTGGGAATGTTGCACTGGTGGAGTATTCTTTTCATGGCTGAAACCAAACTACAAACATATTTGTGATCATGGTGCTTAAATAAAGATACTATTTTTTAAATGATCTCTTCACTATGTCCTCTGTTCTACAGAGTGACTGGCTACCTAACAGAATGTGACAATCTGAGACCTAAAACTACTGTAGTTCTAGAGAGTGCAGAATATGAAAATTATTCAAGGTTTGGCAGGAAGGAGAATGGAATAAGAGAGAAACAGAGAAACTGTCTTGTCTGATTAAATGATCAGATCAAATTTTTCACTACTGCTACTCCTAACCTTTTCAGTTTCTCGTCGACAATTTTTCATTACTACTTAAGTTACTTAAAACTATATATTCTGGTGATTCAAAATACAGTCCTAATAAGCAATATTGTTATCATATTTTAGTATTTGATAAGGGACCAGAGAATATGTTCTGAGCTTTACATACTTATCACAGTTTCAAAACATTGAGGCAGAGGGGCCAGAGCAATGGCGCAAGCAGTAAGGTGTCTGCCTTGCCCGCGCTAGCCTAGGACAGACTGCGGTCTGATCTTCTGGTGTCACTTATGGTCCCCCGAGCCAGGAGGGATTTCTGAGCAAATAGCCAGGAGTAACCCCTGAGCGTCACCGTGTATGGCTCAAAAATATAAAACAAAACAAAGAAACAAAAAACACTGAGGCAGGAATCAAGACTTCCATTGTGCAGATAGACAAATCCAGAAACAAAGGAGCAGTCAAAGTTAGCTCTCAAATATATAGCAAGCTTTTCCATTTTTAGGCATAAGCCCAGAAAACCAGGAATCACATGACTTCTAGGTGATGATCTAAAAAGAACATAAAGAATTAAGTACTATAATAATTCCTTGATAGTTTTGTCCACAGTGATTCTTGTAGATTTATATAAATAGGTTTGTCACCCCAGTTACACATCCCAATGCTATACTATACTAATTCAGAAAACAGGGCTCATTATGATAATGACATGACAAAAATTCTAATCTATTCATTTTCTACTTGATTATGCCTAATAATATAATCAAATGTTTATGTCCACAGATAGCAATGGCATATGCAACCATGAACTCCTGTTAAGAGCTCATTCATTGAATATGTTATTGTAATGTTTTCAATTTTAGGTAGTTTACCATTATATCATAATGCTTATAATTTTAGATTGCTTTTAGAAAAGGAAACTGCATGCTCAAGACCTGCTAGACAATATTTTATGGTATAGACTCCTCTTATAATGCTCATTACCATGTCACTTATTTTTCTAAACTTGAAAAGTATGGTTTTTTAAAGAATATTCTATACACAATCTAACCCATGAAGTCTATGTGTATGCAAGAAGGTATGTGTTGGTCATCTCAATGTCTGTCTAATGTCCTACTATTTTATGTATAATATCTATGTTGTATATTTCTCCTATCATATATAACCCCTCCTCTCCTTTGCTTACCATCTTACAGATTATTTTCTAGCCCTTCACTGTCTCATCCCGTTATTTCTCCACATTTAACCCTTTTTACCCTCAGTTCTTAACTCCTCATGAAGCAGAACATTCCCCCCACCCCAGTCAGCTGCCAACCAGCTCCCAAAGGGAAAAGACAGGTTCCTCAGCCTTAAAATAAGCTGATACTCCGCTGCTACTGATTTGCTCTTGGTGACCCCTTTCCCCCCACCTACCTTTACTGTAGAATTTTCTTGCAACCAAAGTTGGTTTCTCAGAAGTCCCCAGCTCAAGGACATTTCCTGATATGTGACTGCTGGGAGTCATTTTTTAGACTCCACAAGACTGAGTCACAGGCTGAAGCTATGCTCTGGATTTTAACCACCCCCCACCGGACTATTTCAAAAGACAAAGGGGACATGGATATCTCCTTTGAATATTTCTCTAGATGTATTTCCTTAATACATCTACAATAAGGTATAACCCTTATTGAATATCTTCTTATGTAGCGGCAATTTCCCCCATTTGGGGGATCTGTTTAGTAGGGAATTCTAAGAGAGAAACTAGAAGACTAGAAACTCTAGTGTTTAGAGTTCATTTTAGAACCAGTTTATGGGGATTGTTGGGCTTATTACCTCTGCGCAGCCCCATATGCACCAGTAATAACTTGTGGCATAGTTCCTTTTTGCATAGGCACATTAAAATGTGAAATAATTATGTGTGCAAACAAGTTCTTATCTAATAGATATAGGAACACATATATTTTATACTGCACTGGAGCCTTACACCCTAAAATTTGTCATAGTGCCTTAGGCTTCAGAAAATTGGACATTGATCATTCACCCCTGAACCTTGGATACTATATGTGGAAACAACTATGGTTTTCCAGGAATCAAACTTCTACCAGGGAAGGCCTTACTGTTGCCCTGGAATCTACTTACTCCAAAGAGGTTTCTTATGATACCCTGACGACTTAGTAACAGTAACAATGTGCCTTCAGGGTGTCACCCTGACTTAAACATAGGATCTGTACAGAAACCAGGATATCTAACTACAGAAATCTGACAACAACAACCATGAGTGCAAATAGCTTTTACTGGGACCACAGAAAAAGACTTTGGGGTTGGACAACCTAGTATGCCTAGATCCTGGAGTTGGTCTTATGCCAGAATACTTCAGGGATAAGGTCTCCTTATTTTTAGGCAAAAGGGTTTTCTTTTTTATTTCTCCCATATTTTGTTATGCTTATGCAAATAACTGCTACACACACTATTTTTTAAATTATCTTTATATTTAAACAGTGATTAAAAATATGATTGCAGTTGTATGATTACAGTCATGTAAAGAACACACCCCTTCACCAGTGCAAGATTCCCACCACCAATTTCCCAGATCTCCCTCCTCCTCACCCCACCCACACCTGTACTCAAGACAGATTTTTTACTTCCCTCATTCATTCACATTGTTATAATAGTTCTCAGTGTAGTTATTTCTCTAACTGCACTCATCACTCTATGTGGTGAGCTTCATGTCATGAGCTGCACCTACCAGCCCTCATCTCTCTTGTCTCTGAAATACTGTTAAAAATGTCTTTCATTTTTCTTAAAACCCATAGTTGAGTGAAAGTATTCTGCATCTTTCTCTCTTTCTGACTTATTTCACTCAGCATAATAGATTCCATATACATCCATGTATAGGAAAATTCCATGACTTCATCTCTCCTGATGGCTGCATAGTATTCCATTGTGTATATGTACCACAGTTTCTTTTAGATGTTGAAGGTCATCTTGGTTGTTTTCAGAGTCTGGCTATTGTAAATAGCACTGCAATGAATATAGGTACACACTATTTTTATTGTAGTTTTTATCTCTTATCCTAAAAAATGCTTACTAAACCTCCTGCTAATGCATTAATGAGTTTATTGGCTATACAATAATTTTCATAAATATACTTGCTACTGAATTTTTCCATTCTATTTTTTTAGTTTTCTTTCTATTTTCTTTCTTTTTTTAATGACTTTGCTTTCTGCCATCTTGAAACAAATGTATTATGATCAGTTATGTCAACTATGTAATGCATTTTCTTTAAATAAAAATAATTTAAAAAGAGTTAGGGGCCAGGGCAGTGGCACAAGCGGTAGGGATTTTCCTTGCACATGCTAAGCTAGGATGGACCAAGATTCAATTCCCTGGTGTCCCATATGGTGTCCCCCCCTATGCCAGGAGCAATTTCTGAGCACATAACCAGGAGTAACCCCTGAGTGTCTCTAGGTATGGCCCAAAAAGCAAACAAACAAACAAACAAACAAAGAACTAAGTGTTGACCTTTATTATTTATTATTGATACCCAATTGTATTAAGTACTAGTTTTAGCCTGGTGTATGGTGGTCACTTCTGACAGTGTTCATCATGTGCTGGAGATCAAAAGCCAGGCACCCTGCCCCCAAAAGGCATGTATTTTCATCATTTTAACCTTCACCATGCCCTGAAATAATCATATTTCAAAAAGATAGAGAAGAGATTTGATAGCTATTCTATAGGACTTCAATTTTCTTCCTGCTAAACTCTTCAAGGCAAAGTTCAAACCACCATAGGAAGATGCATTTAGAATTGTTTCTTGCTTTTGTGGCTCAAGAAGAAGCAAGATATACTTGCCACAGATGTAAAGGAGACCCAGGAAGAGACATGAATTGCCAGCATTATGGGTTTCCTTCTACAGTGACAAGAACATCGACTTTCTGTTCCATTGCTACCATGTCACCAGTTTGCATTGCAAGTCTTCTCCCAGGACTCTTACCATTCCCCAGAGTTACCTCCCAAGTGCAAATACTCTACAATGAACCAGAACACACCCTGAAAAAGCTACTTTTGCTATATAAAGACTGACTAAATATGAAGAAGGTCAGTTTGCCCCCCAAGGATCCTGGCAATAGCTAAGGAGATAGGATTTGGTGGTTAATCAGACCAGCCAATGATCCTGGGGTCATCTTGTTGGCAGAATTTTTCTAGACAACATATTACCATAGTTGGGATTTTAAAAAAATATTTAATTTAATCAAATTATAAAAATAAATACTTTTTGGGTTTTTTTTGGGGGGGTCACACCCGGCAGTGCTCAGGGGTTGCTCTTTGCTCCATGCTCAGAAATTCTCCTGGCAGGCACGGGGGACCATATGGGCACCAGGATTCGAACCGATGACCTTTTGCATGAAAGGCAAACACCTTACCTCCATGCTATCTCCCGGACCCCTAAAAATAAATATTTTATCATGAATAATTTTATGAACAAATATATATACATAAAAATATTAACCAACAAAAGACATTTTAAAGAAAAAAGTGACCCTCCCCCCCAAAAAAGAAAGAAAAAAGTGCATTCCTGGAGACTAGAAAGAGAAGGAGATGGGATAATGTATTTATCTGTACTCATCTAATGCGCCAGTTCAATTCTTACAACCACATATGATCCCCAGAGCACAATCCTGCACATAGAGCCATAAGTTATACATGAGCTCTGCTGGGTGTAGGACCTACAAACTACAAACTAAAGTGGTCCTCAAACTACAGACCGCAAGCCACATATTATATTTCTTCCCATTTCATTTCTTCACTTTAAAATAAGATATATGCAGTGTGCATAGGAATTTTTCAGAGTTTTTTATTTTATTATAGTCTGGCCCTCCAATGGTTTGAGGGACAGTGAACTGGCCCCCTGTTTAAAAAGTTTAAGGACCACTGGCATAGGTCAACATACAGTCCCCCAATATGAATCTCTATATTATCTTTATTCCAGGATTAGTAATATTATCTCTATTTTATTTATGTTTAGAGTTTTTCCCACCAAAAAACAACAACAATAGAGTAAGGAAAGCCTTTTGACTTAGTATGTTTTGTACTTACTCTTAGGACCTGATATTAATGGTTAAGTATTTCTTTACATATATGATTAGTATTATCATAAATTTAACCAGTTCCCTTATGCATTCAGATTATTTTTAATTTTTAAACCTGCCAAGTTGAACAGTTTCTAGTATTAGATCTTTAGCTAGATTATTTCCATTGAATAAATGCCTAGAAATCAAATTTCTGAGTTTAAAAAATACTTAAAAGATGTTAGCATGTATTGTATTACTATTTATTCAACAGAAAAAATTGTACCCAATTCATATTTGTTGACTCAATCTTGAAGCCTGATCCAAGTATTTCACCTAGCCACCTTCTGTCCCTAAATATCTCTTCTATATCGAGCACCCTCTCCTTCACCTTAATTCTTAATAGAAAAGAATTCTTACTTTAATTAATAGAAAAGAATTCTTACTTTATTGATGCACTTGACTGTCGGAACCCACACACACTAGGAATTAACTTTATTTTCTTACTTCAGAAAGTTGGAAACCTATAATTTACAGAACACCTCTAAGTATGAAATATATACAATATGGTAGATTCTCAATAAATATTTGTAAAAGAGTGGAGGGTAATTGGTGCTTACCTCACTTCTAGCCATTGCGATAGGATAGGCTATCCAAGGAGCCTGTCTGATTCTCTTCTGAAATGATCAACAGGAAAGCCTCACATTTCCATGGGCTAATCAAATTCTCTCCTGATAATCTGAATTTTGAATGGAAGAGATATAAATATTGGAGATCTGGAATGTATAAATTTTATGATTCTGGAGGGGTCCCCTTAGTTCTTTCTCTGAAATTCTCACAGCTGCTCTATCATCAACTGTTAGCTATTTTTTTAGTTTCGTGAAATATATCAGGAATTTTGGTTTGGTTTATTTTGTTTTCGTTTCTTATTGGCTTTGTTGCTGTCGTAGTGCCTTCTGGGTTGTTGTTTTGTTTTGTTTTGTTTTTTCTTCATTTTGTTTGATTGTTGATTTTTCTCCCTTCCCTCTAGTTAAGCATCTGTTTTCACTGCTTGCCACCAATGAACACAGAGCTTGGACTCTGATCTTTATCAATGTAGCTGCAAATGATGGCAAAACTTAGAGGGAATTTTTTTCCTCCTCCTCTGAAACCTGGGAGGTCCAAGTCTCATAAATAGAGACCAGTTGCTTGTGGCAGACTGCTGATAGCAGGCTTCCAGATGTCCTGTTACCAGAAAAATCTATGAAAACGTGGGCATAAAATTGCATAAATTTCAGACCTCTTAGAAACTTTGCTTTCATTGTTCTTTTCCCATATGTCACAAAAGAACAGTCTGTGTAGCTCTAGGTGTATAGCAAACTGCAATCGTGGTTAAGTAAAATTTCCTTTTAAAATTCTGGAGAAAGTTCAACTGAAACACTGCAGGTAGAGTGCAAACTTTCTGGAAACTAATTCTAAAAGCTAGATGTCCTTGAATAAACCTGCCAAAGTGAAAATCCTTCAGCTATTACTTCTTATTAATGGTTTATGATTTCTAATGGCTGCAGTTTATGGAGATTGCAGCTGAAGGAAGGAAAGAAGGAAGGTAGGAAGGAAGGAAGGAAGGAAGGAAGGAAGGAAG
>PVKC010000120.1:76863-89610 GCA_004027635.1 Crocidura indochinensis | reverse complement strand
TCTGCATTCATCAGCGATATTGGTCTGTAATTTTCTTTTTTTTTTGTTGCATCTCTGTCAGGTTTGGGTATCAAGGTTATGTTGGGTTCATAGAAGGTATTTGGAATTATTTCTGTTTTTTTGATTTCATGAAAGAGTTTTGCCAGGATTGGTAGTAGTTCCTCCTGGAAAGTTTGAAAGAATTCATTAGTGAATCCATCTGGGTCTGGGCTTTTGTTTTTGGGCAGACATTTGATTACTGTTTTAATTTCATCAATAGTGATGGGGGTGTTTAGATATGCTACATCCTCTTCCTTCAACCTTGGAAGATTATAAGAGTCCAAGAATTTATCCATTTCTTCCAGGTTCTCATTTTTAGTGGCGTAGAGCTTCTCAAAGTAGTTTCTGATTATCCTTTGAATCTCTGCCATATCAGTAGTGATCTCTCCTTTTTCGTTCCTGATACGAGTTATCAAGTTTTTCTCTCACTCTTTCTTTGTTAGTTTTGCCAGTGGTCTGTCAATCTTGTTTATTTTTTCAAACCAACTTCTGCTTTCGTTGATCTTTCGGATTGATTTTTGGGTTTCCACTTCATTGATTTTTGCTCTAGATTTGTTATTTCCTTCTGCCTCCCTATTTTTGGGTCCTTTTGTTAAGCACTTTCTAGTTCTATGAGCTGCGTCATTAAGCTACTCAGGTAAGCCCCTTCTTCCTTCCTGATGTGTGATTGCAAAGCTATAAATTTTCCTCTCAGTACTGCTTTTGCTGTGTCCCATAATTTCTGATAGTTCGTGTTTTCATTATCATTTGTTTCCAGAAATCTTTTGATTTCCTCCTTGAAGCTGAAATGGCCATACTAATATCAGATAATGCTAACTATTTTCATCTGTTCCCATTCTTTGACTATATTTTCCATTGTCTGTTCATTTGTTTTAAGTTTTTTTTCCAATCTCTCCTGCTGTATGGAGTTGTTATTTATCTCATCTTCCACAGCACCAATTCTAATCTCAGCTTCTTCTACCCTGGTGTTGAGCTTATCCATTTTGTCATTCAATTCATTTACTGACTTTTTCAGGCCTGCTAGTTGACATGTTATTTCAGTTTGGAGTTTTGTGATTTCTGTCATCATATTTTCTTGGTTCTTATTAGTGTTCTGTTCAACTCGATCCATGGTTTTTTTGAATTCTTTAAGCATCTTCTATATTGCTTTTCTAAAGTTCTTTTCTGAGAGATTGATTAGTTCATTGGTCATTATCTGGTCATCAGAATTGTCTTCTTCGTTCTCTATGTCTGATGCTGGCCTGCGTTGTTTCCCCATTGTCACACTTGTATTGTGGGTTTTTCTACGTGTTGTGGTGGTATTCATTGGGTAAGTGATGTACGGGGCCACACTCCTCTGGCTCTGCCCTTTCTTGGTGGGTCTATTTGCCCGCAGGAACGCTGATGAAATCCACTCTAAGACACGGCAGGAACGCTGGTGAGATCAGTTCTCAGGCAGCTGGAAACCGCATCTCCCAAGATGGCCTCTGAGCCCCTCTGAGTCCTGGCACAAAGCGGAGGGGATCAGTGTGCGTATGTCTCCACCCGCCTCTGAAACAGGCAGCCTCACTGGCAGGAACGCTGATGAAATCCACTCTAAGCAGTGGCAGGAACACTGGTGAGATGGGATCTCAGGCAACTGCAGGAACGCTGGTGAAATCCACTCTCCAGGAACGCTGATGAAATCCATTCCGCAGGAACGCTGATGAAATCCACTCTACCTTTTATTTTCTTTAATTCTCTTGAGCTGGTACTCTTCAGACATCCAGAGCATGGGTGTTTGCACTCTTTATCTGGGGACTTCTCAGCAATTATGTATTTGACTATTCTTTCTTCTTATGGTTTTCGTTCTGGAATTCTGAGATTGCAATGATTTTTAGGTTGTTTTTGTTGAATTTATCCAAAAGTTTGTTCAGATATTGTCATTTATTCATTTATTTTCATTATATTTTAGGATTTTTTTTTTATCTTATGTTGTTTTCTGGAGGTTATCTGCACTTTATCTTTGAGCTTACTGATTCTGTTCTCAGTGGCTATTCTGCTGATGAGTTCTTTCAATGAATTTTTTTATTTTGCTCTCCAAGTCTTTCAGTTCTGATATTTCTCTTTGTATTTTCTCATTTCTTCTCTCATATATTTTTCTGTTTTATGGACAGTATGTTCCATTGTTTCACTGAACATCCTAAGCATTGCCATTCTTTACTACATTTCTCAGATGTTATATAGTAAATTATTTGGTATGCAGGATTGCATTCTTCTTTAAGAGGGTACGGTGGGCTTTACCTAGTCTCAAGGTGCTTCTTTCCTATGTAGTCAGTCTTCCCAATGGTCAGGAAGGTCTAAGAGGAATTTGTGTGGGTGAGAAATTATCTTATGGCTACGCAAGCTTTGGCCCACTCAGGAGGCCATAGGTGGGTCTTTATCTGAGTAGATGCAACAGTACACCACTGTTTCACACCAGTCTCAGGCTGTGTGTGTGTGTGTGTGTGTGTGTGTGTGTGTTTAGTGTGTTTGGTTTGGGGGCCACATGCAATGACCCTCAGGGTTTACTCCTGGCTATGCACTCACAAATCACTCCTTTATTGGGGGACTATATGGGGCACAGGAGATCAACCAGGACCATCCTGGGTCAGCTGCATTCAAGGCAGCTGATTTCTCGCTCCAGCCCCATCACAATATGTTTTAAGAGGTGTTTGGAGTCAATTTGATCCTAATCATGTAAATAAGCTTCACATTTATTAGAGTCCATTGTCATATCATTCAAATTATTTTTCTAATTATTGAATGAAGTACATTTTTAATTCTTGAGAATTACACTCTAAGCCCTCAATTTTAATCACTTTATGTTAATCCCTGTCTAAGTAATTTTCATATCTGCACATCCTTAATAAACCTTAGTGAGGTCATGTGTTATAGCATAATATACTACCAGCAGTGTATCTTTAAAGAACTAAAACCCCCCTCTGTGAGTAACATCAACTGTCCTCAGGAACACCCTAAATCCTTTCAATGCTCAGGTTGTTCAGTAGTTAGCTTCCAAAGAGGATACCATCACACTGATTCTTCCTTAAAAATTAATTCTTCTTTGATTTTCTCCTATCTGATTGCATTTGTTTGGGGAATGGGCAAAGGGAATACCTCCCAAATGTATATACATATATGTGTATATATGTATGTATGTATATATATATATGTATATATATATATGATTATAGATTGTGCTTGAGGCCATGGTTCCCTATCAATAAATCTGAGTCAGCTGTCCAGAGCTTCAATATAAGTGTTCAAATTTGTTTTGTTGGCTAGTGTTTAGAGATTTTTAAAGCTGAATGGTGGTTTGGGGAGACTCCAGGGTCACACCAGACATTGTTCAAGGGATCAGATAAGCTGTCAGGGATCAAAATGAGTCACTTGTATGCAAAACGTTAACCACTGTACTATCTCTCTACTTTAAGTGTCCACTAATATATTTTAATTGTCCACTAATTTTTAATAAAAATTCTTCCATATCTTTCTGTGTGATTTGACTCATATTTAGTTGAAAATTGGGTTGCTATTTTACTTCCTTTGTGTTTCTAGAAACTGTATTACAGCAGTTTTATTTTTATCTTGTATCTTCATGTCTTAATATACATATTCATTGAGTCTTATTTCTGAGGCACTATCAGTTTTTGTCGTGTGCCTTTAATGCTTGTCACATTTTATGTTACTTATTCCTTTAGGCTCAAAGTAAGAATAAGATAAATGACTTACCTTAAAGGGCGCAATCATAGGATAAGCAATTTGTCTATGATTTTGAATTAAACAATCCTAATGTGTGGTTAAAATCAGCTGTATGGAATTGGACTGTTTACTTTTGCTTGGAAACATCCATGATGTTTCTGACATTAAAATTGATTTTCAAATTAGTTTATTTTTGTAATGTATATCATTATGGTTTATTTGTGGGGTGGGAGGTTGGGCCACACCCAGTGATGCTCAGGGGTTATTCCTGGCTATGTGGTCAGAAATTGCTCCTGGCCTGGGGGACCATATGGGACACCAGGGATCAAACTGAAGTTTGTCCAGGGTCAACTGCCTGCAAGGCAAGCACCATACCGTTGCACTATTGCTCTGGCCCCATCATTATGTTTTGTGATTATATGATCAAATTGATGAGATGTATCCTATCACTTTCATAATAGTGTACTTTACTTTTTAATAAATTCTTCAATATCTTTCTATATGATTTGATTCATATTTAGTTGAAAATTGGGATGCTATTTTACTTCCTTTGTTTCCAGAAACTGTATTACAGACTTTATTTTAAAGTTATGTATTACATCTCTCTTTAAGTAACTGCTGTGCTAAATCCTTTCCCCCCTCTAATCTCTACCCTTTATTATAATAAGGAACATGTGGGATCTTGAAAAGAAGTAAAAAGCATGGGCTTTTAAACAGAACAATGCAAGCCATTTAAATTAGTCATAGTTACAATTATTCTCCATGATTCTCAAGTCAAAGAAAATCTTCTGGCTTTCCCAAATGTTAGAGCAATGAAATTTAGATTGGTTAGAATTTAGTTGAAGATTATATTTAAGTAAATGAAGAACAGAAGCAAAGGTTCATTTTTGGTTAATCTGTAAGAGATTCTATAATTGCTAGTAAAATATCATATATATGAGGCCCTATTTACAAGTTCTCATCATTTATTACAAACACATATGAATCCAGAAGAGAGAAAATTCACTCATAATTTTACTACAATAACAGTTGCTATTAGCAAACTTGCATGCTATTTAGTAAATTTTGTCTATAAAATGTATAGTTTTTTAATCTCTAGTTGTAACTATATCTGACAATATGTACTCATGTTGTTATTATATTTCATAAATGTACTTTATTTTTTAAAATACATGCGTTTACATTAAAAATAGTATTTATTTTCTTAGTTTTGTTTTGAGGCCACACCTGGCCAACTTCAGGGCTTACCTCTTGTCTGTACCCAGATATTACTCAGCAGATCTTGGGATACCTTATTTGGTGCCTGTGATTTGCACCTGGATAAGCTGTGTGCAATGCAAGCACACTACAAGCTGGACTACCTTTACATGTGTTCATTGTACTTTTTTACATAATTGCACAACATTATTTATATCCTGTTAGTTGGTGAGGAAGATATGCCCCTAGAGACTCTTTTCTTTGATTCTCTCTTCCTCAGGCCTGGAGCTAGAAAGAGAAAGTTACTTTATACCTGTTGCTTGATTCCTTTTGATTCTCACTTTTGCTTCTCAGTCAAAACCTTCTCTATCCCAAAGACTCTTCATTTGAAGCAGAAATACTTCTTCTCTGTATGACCAGTATATTTCTTTATTCTTGCTCAGGTTTCTCATGAATTGGGTCACCTTGCTTATCTTTTGCATTCATTGTTCTCAAGGGTAGTTTCATTCCACTCAACACCATCTTATAGTTTAAAAGACTTCTCTACTTTTCTGGCAATTGTTGGTGTTTGCATGGAAATTCTCTTCAGAAACATTAGCATCAAATATTACCATCCAGTCACAATTGTTAGTTCATTTTTGGAAAGTGCTAATTCTCATTCTTTATGGATTAGTTGATTCTTTTATTTTATTTATTGTATTTTATTTTATTCTATTTTATCCTGCAAATTCCTGGGAATTCTTTCATCATATCTCTTCTTAAATATGTAATATCTCTTCATTCACTTTATTGAAAACTTATATAAATTCTTATCTAACACTCAATTTCCAGAACTTCTACCATATTTAATCTAACTAAATATTACCACTCTTGTCCTCTTGAGTCACTCACATAAGTTTTATTCTACATTGAATATTTGTGTCATTATTGATCATGCTCTCCAAATTCAGTTGAACATGTGTTTTCTGACACATGGGAAGTATTTCTCTAGTACTCAGTTCTCTTCTCTACTTCTCTTGCTTTCTATTCCAACCAACATTTTACCCAAGTATTATATTACATCAGGTCATTTTCACTTTGATGCTGAAAGAGGTTCAAAGGCAATTTCCTTAGCAAATTGTTCGTATCAATGTTCTAACAGTATTCTTATTACATTGTAAAAACTGTAAGTATTCTTATTAGATCAGAAGGAACAAGAAGCTAAACACCATCAATATTTTAACAGAATATTAGAAATACTATCCAATGTTATGCATATGTATTAAATGTTCAAATCTTTGAGAAACTATCTTCAAAAGCTTAATAATACCATAAAGAGATTTTTTTTTCCTCCGTACCTTTTTCTTTTTCACACTGTTTGTCGGGTGTGACCCAAAAACCAAAAATAAAATAAAATAAATCAAGTTCACCACCACTTATTCTCAAGTACTTGCTTCCTTTTCATTTATCTGAACTGGGATTGAATCCTGGAGTGTGTGCTCTCTACTGAGTTATACCCCCTAACTGCCTGCTTTCCATCGTGTGCGTGAGTGTGTGCGTGCGTGCATGTGTGTGTGTGTGTGTGTGTGTGTGTGTGTGTGTTTAAGCCACACCCAGCAGCTCTCAGGAGTTACTCTGGCTCTGTGATCAGAAATTACCCCTGGCTCGGGGGACCAAATGTGATGCTGGGAATCGAACCTGCGTCCCTTCTGGGTCAGCCACGTGCAAAGCAAACACCCTACCACTAAGCTACCACTCTGGCCCCTGCTTTCCATTTTTTGTTGTATTCATCATCCATGATTTGGCATTTGTAAAATTCACATCTTGTCTTAGAATTTTTCTGTTGTAATACTTTTGGGTGCCACACCCACTGATGATTATGGACTGAAGGCCAGTATGCTTCATACAGTGACCTTGATGGAAGAGAACAGGCAATCTCTTGGTGGATGTGGTGGTAGAATGATGTATGCAGAAAACCATCATTAAAAATATTATAAACCATAGTACTTTATACAGTAAAAAAAATAAAGTGAAAATGGTGCCAGAGTGATAGTACAGCATGTAGGGTATTTGCCTTGCACACAGCTGACCTGGGTTTGATCTCTGGCATCCCATATGATTTTCTGAGCACTGCCAGGAGTGATTTCTGAGCACAGAACCATGAGTAACCTTCGAGTCCTGCTGGGTGTGGCTCAAAAATTTAAAAAAAGTGAATTAAATATTTATTGTATAATTTAGTATTTATATGATTTTGGAAAATCCTTTTTTGCTTGTAGATAATTCTAAAATGTCCATAACAGAAATATACCATATTTTCCGGTATATAAGATGACTTTCTAACCCATAAATAAACTTCGTAAAAGCTGGGGATCGTCTTACACATCGGTATATGGCTTGCTAAAAGTTACTCTGGCTTCAGGGATGAGTGATCCGCCCTAGTCTTACTGACATTTCTCATCCAGCTGCCAGGCATCATCACTCAGTCCTCTGCTTGTCCTGATTAATCTTTCAAGGCACACAGAGGAGCTGAATTACTGATGGCTGCATTCCATCCAGCCACCAGGTATCCTGTTTTCCAGTGCTTAGTCCTCTGTTCAGCTTTTATCTGTCCTATCAATCACTGCACCCAAGCCAGCTGCTCTTGGAGGAACCTCCTATCCCTACTCTCAATGTAGATCACAATGAAAAAAATCACAGTGACTCACTACAAATGACAAATGTAAAATGATTGTTGGCACTCCAAAGTCCAGCTTTATTAAACATATACTGTTAACCTTTGAGGGTTCTACTCCTTTTCTCTTAAGTTTTGTAAATTCCATTTGGTGTGCGTTAAAAGAGAGGTAGTCTTACATGGCAAATATAGCACAAACCCTATATTTTAACAGGAAAAGTAGAGGGTCATCTTATATGCCCAGTCATCTATATGCCAGAAAATATGGCAAATATAAAAAGCAATAAAATCATTAAGTGATTTATGTTGTTTTAATGATTTTATATTTTGAATACACTAACACTTAAGTTTGGTTTTTGGACCATACCTGGTTGTGCTCAGAGTCTACCCCTGACTCTGCTCTCAGATCACCACTGACAATGTTTGGGGACCATATGTGAAGCTGGTGATAGAACCCAAGTCACTTAAATGCAAGACACATTTCCTGTTTACTGTACTATTCTTTCTGATCCCAAAACTTAGATTTGAAAGACAATAAGTTCTTATATTGAAGATATTCAGGATTATATCTTTGTTTTATGGGGCCTCATATGACAATGCTCAGGGGTCACTCTTCATGAACTTGTTACTATCTGGAATGCTAGACTCAATCCCAGGTCAGCCATGTGTAAGGCAAATATACTATCTATTGTACTATTATACCCAGCCATCAGGATTATAGATTATTGGTAAAATAGTACATCAGATGAGTATCAATGAGTCCAAGTATTATCGTCTTGACTAGTAATTTAAAAGCAAAAGATAATCTATCTGGCTGAAATATTTATCTTCACATATCAGTATCACTCATATAGACTTACCATTTTAATTTACAAGGGAAATATTTAAAGTATTCCTAACATCACATATGATTTAATGTCATTTTAATTGTAGTATTTATTTTTAAAAATTAAAGTTAATTTGGTTCAAAGTATATATTCAAAGCATACATCAGGTACATTGTTGTATAGCACTTATGCATGCAGCTTACTCAGGTTCAGTCTCCAACTTCTCTATAGATCCTTAATCCTTATCAGGAATAATCCTTAAATTGCAGAGTTAGGAGTAAACCTGAGCACCACTGAGTATGACTCAGTACCCCTTTCAAAAATAGAATAAATTAATGTTAAGAATGATCTATATCCTATGTGTAATGTATTCTGTGCTATTTCTTTGAAACTGGTTTAGTTACAAAACATGAAAAGTCTGTAATATTATAGTTTTCTGTTTACATTTTCCAAGTTAATTTATTCACTTATCTCACATGACAAAGGAAAGTGATATTTATAAAATATTATTTAGTGGGGCCAGAGAGATAGCAGAGCAATAGAGCCTTTGCCTTGCAAACGACTGACCCAGGACCAAAAGTGGTTCGAATTCCGGCATCCCATATGGTCCCCCGTGTCTGCCAGGAGCAATTTCTGAGCAGATAGTCAGGAGTAACCCCTGAGTGGAGGCGAGTGTGGTCCAAAATATTTAGTAAGCCTTTTATATTTAAATAATAAAATGGTTTTCTCTGGGACCGGAGCAGTGGTGCAAGAGTAAGGCGTCTGCCTTGGGAAAACTAGCCTAGGACGGACTGCGGTTTGATTCCCTGGCATCCCATATGGTCCCCCAAGCCAGAAGCGATATCCGAGTGCACAGCCAGGAGTAACCCCTGAGCGTCACCAAGTGTGGCTGTAAAACAACAACAACAACAGCAAAATAATTTTCTCTAAGACATAAAATTGCCAGGTAGGAACAACTTGAGTGACATTCAAATGGATGGCTCAATTTAATACTTACATATTTAAGTAGAAAAACTATCAATTTCTATTTATTCTAATGAAACCTACAATAAGCATTTAAATTTGGGATAGCATACCTAGGAATGCTAAGAGCTAATTCCTGGTTTTGTGCCTCAGGATCACTCCTGGTGGGGCACACTGGACCATATATATAGAGTGCTGGGATTAAACCTAGGTTGACTATGTGTAAGGTATGTGATACAAAGCAGCTGACTGCACTATCACTCCAGCTCCAAGAATTTAAATTTTAATTCTGGTATATAATTATTTTAATTCTGGTATATAATGGTCCTTATATAATGGTATATAATGTTTGTGTCTTCTAGGTATAGCTTATTTGAGTGGCATGTGTAGTGAAAAAAGAAAATGTATTATTGCTGAAGACAATGGCCTGAATCTTGCATTCACAATTGCTCATGAAATGGGTCACAAGTAAGTAACATTCTGGTATTTATATCTCATTAGTATATAATTATCACTTGCATCCTTAAGTTTAGTATATGCATTTTGATTTTTAACTTATATGTAATTACTTAAAAGTATCAAAACAATAAGATGTAAAAGATGATCTAAAAATAAAGATCATCTTCTCAATACTATAACATCCCTGAAATTTTGACTCAAATCAGATTGTATTATTATAATCTACATCAGAATAATCATCACAAAGCACATGCTTGGTTTCACTACTAGTTTCCATGTAATATAAATGTTTCAATATTGAAAATAATAATGCTATGAATTATTAAAATGTTCAAATCAAACACTGAAAATATTTTCAGCTTACAGCAGTACTTATGTTTGTTATTGCCATACACATAAATGGAATTATCCTGTATGATTGAGAATAATGTACTTGATAGGGACAGAGAAATAGTATCGTGGTCAAAGTACTTGCCTTGCTTGCATCAATTCCTGATTGAAATATCATGTGTATGTAAGCACTGCCAGGAGTGACCCCCAAGAAAAGCCAGCTGTGGCTCCCCTCAAAAAATTGAAATATAATTATACCAAATACACAACATGTATATAATATTATATATATGTATATATAATAGATATTATATATATAAACAAATACAAAGTTTGTCTCAGCATAGTGCTAGGCACTTTTTCTAGATTATTTAAAACCCACCAAAAAGAATAATTTGACTGTGATAAAATTAGTAACAAAGGGAACTGGAGAAATAGCACAGCAGTAGGGCGTTTGCCTTGCACTTACTTGACCCAGGATGGACCTGGGTTCGATTCCCGGCAACCCACATGGTCTTTCAAGCCAGGAGCAATTTCTGAGCACACAGACAGGAGTAACTCCTGAGAATAACTGGGTTGCAACATCTGAAAATCACTTCTTATGTCTTATGCATACATCTATGTGCTTTATATGCTCTGAACGTTCTTGAGAGGTCATGCTTTTGAAGTAGCCAATATGGTACTAGAGAGACAGTACAATGCGTTGGTTGCTTTCCTTGCAAATGACCTACCAGAGTTCAATCAATGGTCCCCCAAGCCTTGCTAGGAATGATTCCTGAGTACAGAGCCAGGAATAAGTCCTGAGTACAGCCAGGTGTGGAATCTCTCCACCATATACACATAAAAAGAAAAGAAAAAATAAAAGTAAAGAAAAACAAGCAAACAAATACAAAATTACAGGGATAAAATTGGAATGCATGAAATGTTCATTCTTCCACCACCTTCAGAAAAAGAAAAATTGCATTAGAGAAAAATTTGAACTCAAGTCATCAAAATCAGGTCATATTGTCTTGAATTTCTTCATTAAGATGTTTGGTGTCTTAAGAACTTAGTCTAATTCAAAAGTTGGACATTACCTGGGTTATGAATCCACTTATAGCAAAAATGACCTGGATTAGAGAATACATTTTCTCCATTAGCTTTCCTACCTGATAACAGTTTTAGTAATACAATAAGAAGTATTTTAATTAGACTGAGATACAGTAAATTCGTTTCTTTTTTTCTTTGCTTTTTTTTTTTTTGTGTGTGTTTTTTGGGGGGGTCACACCTGGCAGTGCTCAGGGATTACTCCTGGCTCCATGCTCAGAAATTGCCTCTGGCAGGCACTGGGGACCATATGGGGCACGGGGATTCGAACCGATGACCTTTTCCATGAAAGGCAAACGCCTTACCTCCATGCTATCTCCCGGGTCCCAGTAAATTCCTTTCTCAGGGAAGTGAGCATTAAGTTGGTCCTTTTGGTCCATATGTATGTGTTTATAAAGCTGCATAAGTTCCCAACATTGACAAAACCATAAATCGAACATGAAAAATTAAATTTCCAAACCTGGCTTTATTAGATTCTTAACCTACAGGAATAAGTGTGGCCTTGGAACTGAGTAGTGTCTGCTAGAAATCCCAGGCTACATCACTCTACAATGGTACTTCCAGTTTACATATTCTGTGTCTGTACTAGATATAATTTAGTAAAGCTGAGGTTTTACTGACATTTACTTGCTGGAAGAAAGCTTAGAGGAGACCATTTATATAAAACATAACACTATTTCAGTGAAAACTAACACTTTTATTTAAGTAAACTCAATTATTAGAAATAATTCTGAATTTTATGGAAATATTAATAATTGAATAACCCTATAACCCAATCCACAGAAGGCCCTGATTAGGGGCTTATTCACAGTTTGATCCTGATTGATGGTATTGGAGGACCATGTGGTATTAGAGGTCTGATCAAACTGGGCTTTGCCACATGTTAAAAAAAGATTTTTGTAACCCATATATTATCTCTCTAGCACTCCAAATAGGATTGTTTTGTCTCTATGAGATGATTTGTACTTTATTATTACTGTAATAACATTAGTTTATATAAAGTATACATTTTGTAGGAATAGTTTTACTCTTAAAGTAGATATTACTACATTATAACCATCACTGAAATACCACTCTCCCTCCATTCCTGTCTATTGAATCCTCTCCCATTCCTTCTCATTCCTCCCCTCTGCTCCCCTGCCTAATCCCATCAGTTCTCTGGTCTTATACCCCAGATTCGTTTTCTTTTCTGCTATCTTACTTTGAATCTTAGTTTCCCACATATGAATCAATAGATCCAGTGTCTATCTCCTTCTGATTTAATAATTGATTTTAATGTCCTTTCTCCCTTGCAAGTTTTTAATGTTAAGTGTTTTAGAATAAAGGAGATTTTTATTTTTTAAAAAAGATAAATAGATGCTAAAATAAACATTCTTTTTAAATATATATATATATATATATATATATATATATATATATATATTGGTTTTTGGGCCACACCTGGTGACACTCAGGGGTTACTCCTGGCTATTCGCTCAGAAGTTGCTCCTGGGA